>CAIGRK010051838.1:0-13450 GCA_903798315.1 Fraxinus greggii | reverse complement strand
CTGAAGCATTCAGTGCTGTAGGGTATAAACATATAGAAGCCGGTGAGTATATGCAAATGAATTGTTCAAGTTGGTTCTTTTGTTCACAGAATCACCAATTACAAAATATATCCTAACAGGCTTTTCAGCCATTTATTCAATCTAGAAGAGTATATTTGGCACCATTTGGTTTTCTTATTGCTTGTTTTCTATTTTTCTTTCGTACATGGGTTCGTGTTATGTTATTTACTTATTTTGATTTTGTACCGCTATTGCCTTGCATGTTTATTGGTTCGAGCCAAGAGCCGCACTTCACATAAGCGTAAATACTTGCAACATAACTCACAAGATGCGAACCATGAATAACAAAGCACATTACTGAAATAGCTAAGTTTTTATTCATAAGTACTTTCTGTGTAGCTACACCGCAGTGTATCATAAGAACTTGATTTTCCTATAAGCTAGTCCTATACATTTTTTGGAATTATGAGGGAACAAATTTCAATCCTACTTTCCTTAGCTGAACAATGTTTGCCTTTACATCATTTTTTGGTAGTATCAACTTCGTCTTTACTTATAACTTTGTTGATGGACAAAGTCTCCCCTTTGAACTTGGTAATCTTGGTGGGGATTAAAGTTGCCAATGATTAGAATACCATAGTGGGCGGAAATAGGCTTGTCTTTCAATTTTTCCTTTACGGAATTGTTGTGTCCATGTTTCAAGCTTAGCTTTGGTATTACAATGCTTCCTCAAGTATTTGAAAAACTATCTTTACTCGCATATTACTTTTTCGACCCATCTTCACGTCATCGGATGTTTGCTTTCCGGATTTTCAAGCATGTTTCTTTCAAAACCAGGGTGGTGTTAATGAGTGGAGCCCTTGGTGCTGCTTTCCTTAAAATGCTAAATAGAATTCACGTTCAAGGGTTTAATCTCCTTTTACCACAGCTACACCTTTCGAAGTTTCAAATTTGAGGCATAGACGATGGATAGAGGTTACATCTTTGAGCTTTTTTAAGTTGGGCCTTCCAAGGATCCTATTGTATCTGAGCCTACTATCCATGATTAAGAAGTCCATGTATCTGTATAATACAATTGGTACTTTACCTATTTGCACTGCTAATGTAAACCGTCCTTCTGGGATAAAAGCGTCTCCAGTGAAACCATAAAGTGGTTCAGCCATTTGTATTCAAGGGTGATCAATATGTATTTGCTTAAAAGTATTTCCAAATAATATATTGGCAGAACTACCATTATTTACCAACATGTAGGGCTGTAAATGGATCGGATATATTGGGTGATCCATCTCTATTTGGTTAAAAGTACTTCCAAATAATATACTGACAAAACTGCCATTATCTACCAACATGTAGGGCTGTAAATGGATCGGCTATGCCTGTATCCGATCCGATTAGACAAGAATAATTATTCAATCTGATTCGGTCCAATAATCCAATAGATATTTGATTGTTATATCTTGATCTAATTTAGTATGTTATCAAATATCTGATTTGAAATTGAAGAAGCTAGGAATATAAAAATTTATATTAGTCAACTTTTTAACCATATAATTAAAACGCCCAGATAACTTTTTATCATATTCTTGGCCCACATATTTATAGATTGCAAATTTTGTGATATTCTAGTGAGTATTCGATGTGGTAACTGGAAAGTTGGGAACAATGAATGAAAGCAATTCCAACTATTGGCCCGTTTGTTGTTTAATTTATAAAAATAAATAATTTTTATCTTATTTTAATTAATAAAAAATTAAAAATTCTTCAAATATTACAATTAACAATAATATACTATTATCTAATGTTATTTATTATTTGAAAATTATGTGTAAAGTATAATGCAAGTTTAAAAATGAATAAAATTATGTGTAACAAATTATGTGATAATATATAAAACATAGTATATTTTTATAACAAATCGGATCGGATTTACCTATATCTATATTTGCTTCATTTAGTTGGCGGATTATCTGATTCAAATATTGATCGAGTTATTGGATTAAAACCTCATTAGATTCAGTTCATCCAATCATTGACAGCCTTACCAACATGCAGCTTAGGCTGTTACAAGCTACTATAGCCTGCAATACCAGTGCATCCTAGTGGGGATATATGAATTCCTACTCATCATCGTTATTGAATATTATTGGAAGAGATATAGGTTGGGGGTTACCTCGAATCTAGAAATTCTCCAACATAAACTTTTTGGCAACTCAGATATAATATTTCTTCACGTTCTATGTTTCTTCACCAAAATAGACTCCTCCAATGATTGTATGGATATATCTTAGTGGAGGTCAAGAGTGCAGATTGCTTATTAGCTCCCATGAAGAGTCTACACACTTTGGCCTGCCTACGTGTCCTCTCCCTCTAGTACTTGAGTACGAAGTCTTTCAACTGCTAGAGAATGGAAGATGTTCATCATCATCCAGCTCATACGACCTAGTAGGTCGCTCTTTTTATTTTTCATTTTGAGGTAAGGATGTCAATGTGGCTCGCCGGCTTGGGCGGCCTGTGGTTCAGCCCAGGAAAAGCCCGAGTCGAGCCCTATTTTGGGATGATGGTTTGAGCCCGAGCTAGCCTTGAGCCACGGGCCACCCTAGCCGAGCCCTATTTTCGGACGATGGTTTAAGCTCAAGCCAGGTCGTATGGCTCAACGAGCCACACGAGCCAGCTCGTGACGAGCCAAGCTAAGTTTTAGAAAAGATATTAAAAAAATAATAATTATTATAGATTTCTACATGTGATTGCTGCTTGCCATGAATTATTATAAAAAATAAAAAAATCAAGCCGACTTGGCTCATAAAGGGTCAAGCCGAAAGGTCGGGTTGAGCCTAATTTTTTTGACAGAGCAAAAGCTCAGCTCAACTCAGCTTGAGTAAAAAAACCCAAACCATATTTACTCAAGCCAAACCCGAGCTTCGAATTTTGGCTCGTGGCTCGGTTCAGCTCTGCTCATTGACATCCCTATCCCGAGGATTATTGTGTTGAATAGGCTTTCGACTCACTAGCCGTTATGACGACTATTCCTTTGGTAAGAGGTGACTTCTTCTGAAAACGTCTTCATAGTAGGCCTACTTCTGCGATGCTGCATGATCGGCCTTTTTGGTATGCTATCACAAGTTTTTGGTGCCTATACTATAATGTTTTCATAGAAAGCACTATTGATAAGATTAGTTTCATACTCCTCCAACTTCTTTGACACGCCATTTTTGTAGTATTCTCTAATTTCGTCGAGAAGTGTTTTCTATCATTAGCACTTTTAAACATTTTGCCATCTCCTAGATAGTTTTTACAGTAGGCATTTTCTTGCAGAAACGGTAGTACTATGGGGTGAAATGTTAGCCTGTACTTATGTTGGTGTTTCATCTCTCTGTCGTATAGGATTGACATCATTATCTAGTTGATAGTTGTTGCTCTCTCTGACTTTCACCATTGATGCCTTTACCTCCTATAGTTTCTCTTCAATTTAACTCATGATCCCGAATTTCAGAGAATTCAGACTTTTTCAGATGTGATCAGATTCTATGGTTTACTTTGCTCAAGTTCCTCAGAGATTACGCTAATTTGTTGAGGGTACAAATTAAACTATACGATTTTATTGATGAAAAATAATTACAATCGAAGAACAACGTAAATACAATCAAAAAATCCTCTCACGTAATTATGATTTTGACATCCTAAATTCACTACTCTAAATGCTTCAATTAGGACAAGAGGAAAAATAATTATTTGAGACGGAAATATTTGAATTGCATGCCATCATTTAAAATAAGAGGAATACTTATAGATTTTTCTCCAAGCGTCGGGATAATTTGGTCATTTTTAGAGAACGTTAGGTTGCAGCCCCTTATTGACTATTTTGTAACTGATTCTGTTAAGAATCAAGCTTTATTCACCCTGCCTACATGCTTCTAATTGACGGCATTTAGCCAACCTAGATATGGGGAATGGTTTGTGACCTTTATGTGAGCATTCTTCTTCTTTGTTTCCTTTGCTTTGTTTAATCCTTCGCCGACAATCCACTTATGCTCGCGGATCACTTAGGAGGTTAATACTTAGTTTTTATGGGAAAGTAATTGAAATTATAATCCACTATTAATACTTATCATGATCCGTACACTTTTGAAATTACAGAATCGCCGTTATACATGTTTTTTACACATAAAAGTATTGTATATGTATACAGTGTTTGACGAGAAAGAAGGATTATAGACTTTTGAAGAACTAATGGATTATCTTTCTTTTACTATTGATGTCTATGACTCAATACTAGGTCGTTTTGATCATACTAAGAACTGGGTAAAACGTTTACATTCTACATGTACAAAATAGGGTTACTATATATAGTACATATATGTAGATACAATGTGATGACCACAATCTCTCATGTGCACACTACCACGTCAGACCTTTTGGTTCGTTCTTTGAGAAATGATGGGCAATATTTTTGGCTCTATGATATGGTGGAGATATATTTGTTAGGATGTTAGACGATCATGTAAAATAAAGTTTTTAGACGTGATAATGGAGTTGGCAGTTATTTTTTTACTTTTCAGCTTTACGGATTAAGTACGATAAGATTCAATATGCTATATGCATAACTATTTGTTAAAGAAAAGAATTCTAGATAAATAAGAATTATAGAGGCATCACACTATTGTTGTTACACAATTTGTAAGTTGACAAAATATGTCTAGACTTGCCACTATAAGTATGGATAGCCAAAAGAATTCAATGCTTTCAGGTGTGAATTAGGTCGTGGGACATTCACAACTACTTCCAGTAACCTTGAAAACCCTAGATATGGTCCCATTTCCTACTAATCTAGTCTACAACGACACCTCGGGATTTATGTAAAATAGCACGAATATCAATGCTGCAGTTTCTACTCTTTTGAGCAATTTCAGCAAAAGAGAATATCATCATTAGACTCAGAACTTGTAAACACCAATGGATTAGGTATTTTAGCTTCCAACTTGGTTGGATTAAATGTATTTAAAGGGACCAAAAAAGAACTTCCTTTCTGAATGACCTCATCCAGGAGGTCAGGAACATAATTTCAGCTTGCATTTCACTGCTTCGTCACCTATTTATTTTATTGAGGTATGTCATTTTCTCTATAGCACATTATCTTCTTCAGATCATGCAGCCTCCTAAGGTTGTATTGCTTGAGAGTATTTTTGCGCGTTTCTTCTAGGACTCCAAGGATTAGGCACGTCGTTTACATTGGACAAGTTGGAAGGAGATTTGCCTTCCCATTGAGGAGTGTAGACTAGGCTTCAGGAGACTACATGATATGGTGGATACCTTCTCTATGAAGCTCTGGTTGTTGTTCATTTCTCAAAGATCACTTTGAGCCCAATTCTTATTGGGTGAATATTGTAGGAGACACATCCTTCACTTGCAATAGTTTCCCATTCATCCTCTCCTACCTGGAAGAGGCTAAAGGTAGTTTGGCCAGAGATAGAACCACACATTGCATGGTATCTTGGAGCCGGACATATATTAGCGTCCTTATTTTCAAATAGGCAACATACATTTGTGATGGTGTAGGATTTCTAATTATACTGGTTAGGATATTGGACGGCTACAACATGCTTTTCTACCACTTACGACTTTGCAAATTGGGGTTATTCCTTCATGTGCAAAGGCCCTAGATCATATTGTTTGGAGGGACACACCAGATGGTAGTTTTACTATCAAGTCAGCATGGCAGTTAATGTGCTTGGGTCAACAGCCTTGGGACTCATACCGCTTACTATGGAGCACCATTATACCTACTATTTTTAGAGATAGTTGCAGCCAAAACTTTCTAATTTTAGTGGGATGAATTGTAGTTAATGAAGTCAACAATGAAGGTGGTTGGTTCCCAATACATACTAGAAATCATAGAGATTTTTGAAACAATTTCGGACACAATGTCTATAAAACAAGCTCATATATTTGATGACTATGTATTTAGTAGATCGTTAGATTTTTGACAAATAATTGGCTGTTATCAATTTAAAAAGGCAACAGTTGGAGTTGGGCATGTAAAAGAAGATGGGTTATTTGAGGAAAAGTAGAGAATGAAATCAGATCAATTACAGACTGCAGTAGAAGGCAACTGAAACGAACCATATGGAGGAAAAAAAAAGAGAAAGTAGGAGCAAATGTCAGGAAATCAAACAAAAAATCTAACGAAAAAGAACATCATTAAAGCAAAATTGAAAGTTGTGGAGGACATATGTAATTATGAAATGTTATCAAAGTATGAGAATGCATAGAAAACAATTATAATAAGATGTCATCTGCTTTAATTTGTTCACAATGTTTTTCCAAGTTTAATTGCTCCCCCTAACTCAAAATGTCTATGTCTGTCACTGTTGTTCTCTTAAGTATTTTAAGAAGACTATAAAATAATTACAAGTGCAATTGCCTTGGATTACTAGTGTACCTACTTAATTTTCCAACTACAAGTGCTATGTCTTGTCCAGTATTTGCCATTGCACACATAAGACACATCCAATAACTCGAGTACATTTCGATAGAGATCAATCTCCTACATTAGAATAGAATCTAATACTAGAGTCAAAACGTTTGGAAACTAACTTGCAATCTTCATGATCAAATTTTCTCAATACTTTTACAATGTATTGAGATCAAGTATGATATTATGATCTTTAATACTAATTTCAACACTAAAATCAAATTATAAAGTCTCATATCCTTTATTTCAGAATTTGTTGACAACAAAGACATTGTTTTCAATGCTCTTTAACTTGGATCCAAAGGTATATATCATACACATACATATTGAGAATTGTACCTTGGTTATGATGAATCATTATAACAAAAATGACATTTTGCAAAATGCAAAAAGCAACATTCATTAATTGTGTGTTGCTAAATGGAGTCTATTGCAACATGTAATAAACTTATGTTGTCATTTGTTAACATAATTGAGATTTGACAATATTATTTTGTTGCATGTTGTTAATATCGCATTTTGCAACGTTCATTGATTGTTATCAAAAGTTTATGTATTTTGTATTTTTTTTGCAATGTTTATTGATTGTTGTTAAAAGCTGGTCCTATAACAACATTCATTGACTGTTTTTGAAACTATTAATATGTAGTATTTTGTAACGTTTATTTACAATTGTAGAAATTTAATCTTCAGCAACATTTAAATCGCGTTGCCATTAATTCAAGGAAAAATTAAAAGAAACCATGTATTTCAAGTTCTCATTTCATTAATAAGGTAATAATTATTATTTTTTTGAAAATCGGGTGATAAGTAACTTTTGTTAGGTTTAAATATATTATCATATTAATAAAATGAATTATCAAATAATATTATTTTATCAATATAATCCACATTTATCCTTTAGAATGTGGAGAGAGGGCATATCTCCAATCGCCTTTAACTTCGAGTCCGAGAATGGTGCTCCAAAATTTGATATATTATTGTTACAATAGCAATCACATTCAATCGTCCCAAATCCTTGAAATCATGCAGTACACAAAATGAGAAGCACAAATTTTCCTCAAAACATGGAAAAAAGAAGTCTGAACGTGTATCAAATTTTTATCCTTTTCTTATGTACTTATTAGATATTTTTGTGACTCTCTGCAACTATAATTTTAGGGATATTTCATTTGGGGATTTTTGTTTGTTGGGATTAATATTTTAATATGTGAACACTGGATTATTTAGAAATTGAAATTCAAGTTTTCGTTAATTACATGCTGATGTTGGCTAAGGGTTGTTTCTTGGGATGCTTTGAGTTGGTTTTTTGTGATTAAAATATATTGTATTGTGACCTGATTTTTTATTATATATAACCAAACAATCGCGTGTGTAACCCTGGCCATGCAATTCATATTTCTTTGTTTAAATGCTCTGCAATGTCAAATCTAGTGTATGAGTATGCTAGGCATCATGTGAATGGATTTTTGTGACCTAAATTTGGTTGTTTGTGCCTCCTTCTGATAAAATGTGACTTGATTTTTGTAATCTGTGACTTCATTATAGTAAAATGTGCCTTCATTATATTGGTAATCTGTTAGTTTTTGTGAAATAATTCTTGTTAAATGTGTTTGGATTTGAGCTTGATTAGGTTGGTATGTAGAGGATTACATACATTTAATTTCACATGAAATTTGTTAACATCGTGAGAAGAGATGCTTTCATCCAATTTTGTATTTGTTTGTGACTTCAAGTTTGTGACCATAGATTTTAATCAAGATACACGTAAGTCACAGTAACATAAAACTATAATTTTACATGCCAAAGTACAAATGATAGAATATACCACAGTTTATGATTTATTCCGTAGAACAAGTCACAGTCACATATTTCTATTTGTGATCAAAATCATAATCACATATCTCACTATCTAATTTATGCAGGATTGGAAATACTTGATCAAGAAAGATTGTTGGTTCCAAAAAATAAAAATTACCACAAGCTCCATAATAAATGTGATCACAAACTTTACTAGAAAAGTCTATGATGAGCAGAAGGAGATACTAACCGACACTTGTTTATCATCGTATATGAAGTGTAGTGACATTGTTGTCCAGTCTCAACTGATAGATTATGTACTACTGCAAAAGGTCAAACAACCCAACTTGGAAGAGGTTGTTGTGTATCTACAGTTGATACATTATATAGACAAATATTGGTTGCTACACAGATGAATGAATATTTTCACCTTTTTAATATATAAATGGTTGTTTGTTATGATTGTTATTGCATTTTTTAACTTTTTTCGATTGATGGTTTTAATAATTGAAGTCAGTGTACATGAATGAAATTATTAAAGCTTATATCAATAGAATTTACATTACTTTTTGTACAAGAATGTTGATAATGTATTTACAATAACATGCCATGGTCATTAAAACAAAAGGTCACATTCAATACATTACATGTCACGGGCAATCACAATTAACACATGCATGATCGCAAACAATCACAATAAACACAGATCTGGTCATAGATAGTCACAAATTACATAGACGTGGTCATAAATCGTAATAGTAAACACATGCTTGGTCATAAATGATAATTGTTAGCACAGACCTGGTTACAAACACCATAGTAAACACATCTAATAACCCACATTCATGCAGAAATTTTATGAAATACAAACTCATGTTAAAATTTGATGACATGTTCATGAATAGACTCATGTTAAAACTTATGAAATACCGACTCAGGTTAACAAAGACGTGATCACAAACAATCATACGTAAGACAAAGCAGTTGTAGATAGTCACAGTTAACATATGCTTGGTCAAAAATCGCCACTGTTAAAACTGTCTTAGTCATAAATAGCACCAAATATACATCCAAAGGTCACATTCATGCAGACATTTTGTGAAATACAGATTCCTACTAAAAACTTATGAGTTTTTATGTCATAAAATGAATTCACAATGTATGATCAACGATAAATCTGATTCAAATAATATTTAAATTCTACAAATCCAATAATACACAAACTTTGAATAAACCGAAAGAACTTATAACTATAAAGAATATCCCGTTGTTATAACAAAAAAAAATACTAATCTATGAAAATTGATTTCGTTGTTTCTTTGCCTTCAATTTTCTTCTTTCTGGTTAACTTGTACCATGTTGCATATCCTATGATTATAACCATATCTACTGCATCTTCCACATTTCACAATTTGTGACATCTCACACGTTGGCTTCTTCATCTTCATAGTAGGATATCCAAAACTTCTCTTTTGATTGAAATGCTGATTGAAGCCCCCGAATGGGAACTATTGCATTGGAATTAGTAGTAGTCCCAGATCCTATCAATGCAAAGAAGACCTAGCAAGACGACTCCACATATCGACGTCAGAATGGGATCGAGTGTTTTCACGTCTCACCGTAGTAGGGTTAGCCATATACTTCACATATTTCTAGCGATTCACATGGAACCATTTCCAGTTGTCCGACCAATTAATCCAATTATAAGGAGCACATATAAATTTAGTAGTTACAATAAAAAACTACAAACCGTGGATCCATATTAAAAATTTTCAGCATAAATTTATCATTACATAGTAATTGATACTTTTCACAAGAGATGTAACAACGAAAAATAAACTTGGATGAAAATTATTCCCATTAGTTATCTGAATATCAAATCCATTACATTTGTTGCCCGTAGTTGAAAGCGGTGTTCGGTAAATTCTAGACATAAAAGGCCCTTCGTTTTTTGTATTTCCGATTGGAAAATTGCTTTTAATTAAAAAATGGTTTATCTCGAACACTTCTGGAATTGTGACTGAAAATAATAATCAACAAATAAGAGATGAAGTTTTTCAATTAGTGGAGCGATGAAGTTGCTTAAATTGTGGACAAATTCACAGTCCAAGGAATTGGTTAGATAAATATTGCTTAATTTGTGGACAAATTCACAGTGAGATAGATGAAGGTTTTCAATTTCTTTTGTGCTAACCAGACGTGGGAGATTATCGGTGAAAAAAAATTATTTGACTTTTTTAAAATAATAAGGTTAGAGAAAATATCCATAATTATCCTACAATAATTCATAATTTGTCTCAATATTTTCTAATAAATATTTGTACATATATAAGTTTAGGAAAGATAACTATTAAATATGACCTGATTTTTTTAAATAAATCTATAAATTTGAAAGAAATCATATAGTGCAGTTCAAATCATTCCAAATAAGAGAGAAGACAAAGTTTAAGGGAGATATTTCAGCAGTATACGGAGAAAATAGAAAAATTATTCTAGCAAAAAGAGAGAAATTATCAAAATTAGGAAGCATGAGTCAAAAAATTGGAAACACGGATTGGTTAGATAGCTCAGGAATATTCAAACCTTACACAAGAATCATTGTCTAGCAGTAAAATAACTAATCCAAATGAGCAAGAGCAGGATATAACTATAAAATGTGGAGTATAACTATTAGAAATTCATGTGAAAAGACTAGAAAGAAAGGATGAGCATGAAAATATTGATGAAGTTAAAATTGAAGAAAAATTCGCACCACCACAATTGAAAAGGATAAAGTTAAAAAAAAAACACCTACACTTAGAGCTCTAAGTCCAATCAAAGCTTACATGCACATATTCCTTTTCCTCAAAGGTCGTAGTAAAAAAGTTAGACACGTAATTTGTAAAGTTTGTGGAGGTTTTCAAGAAATTGCACGTCAATATCCCATTCGCCAATGCCTTAGCCTAAACGCCCAACTATGCCAATTTCTTAAAGGAAATTCTTTCCAATAAAAGAAAGCTAGAAAAGTAGGGTTGTCTAAATGAGGAATGCAATGTAATTCTTCTATAGAAGTTGCATCCTAAATTAAAAGATAAGGAGATTCACTATACATCACACTATTGGTTCTAATTTATTTGAGCATTCTTTATGAGATTTAGGTGCAAGTGTTAATTTAACAGGTCTCTGGGATTGGGAGAAGCAATATCAACAACAGTACTTTGTAGCTGACTGTCATATCCCTTAAATAGCCTTGGTGTATTACTGAAGATGTGTTGATAAAAGTCGACAAATTTATCTTCCCGGCTAATTTTATAATCTTAGATGTGGAGGAGGATACTGACATTCCTCTAATCTTAAGGAGACCTTTTATGTGCATGTGCTAGAAAGATGATTCTCATAGTGGATAATGAGTAGGTCATCTTCAATTTATTCAAGGCAATCTCATTGACTTCTAATACTTGCTGCTAAATCGTTGTCCTTGACGAGCTTTTAGTTGATACATTTGAGCTAGAATATCCATCAAAGAGGCATGTATTGTATGGTTATAATCAACTAAATTAGAAAATCTTGCAATACAGTGATGTACTCTACATTTGGATGAACCACCACCCACAAGATTTAAGAGAAATTGGTACTATGAATCTCTTAGTGCCAACCATTCGATACCTAAACCTTAAATGGAAAAGGACCCAACTCTTGAGTTAAAGCCTTTTCCATCACTCTTGCACTAAGTTTATTTGGGAGAGTTTATTATACTTCCAGTGATCATTGCTAATGATATGATAGAGGTAGAGGAGGAAAAATCACTAAGGGTACAAAGAGAACACAAAAAATCTATTTCTTGGACAATATAAAATATTTGAGAAATTAGTCCTACCATTTGGGAGTACAAAATCCTAACGGAAGATGACTTAAGGCTATCAATAGAGGTTCACCACGGATTGAAACTTACATGGAAGGAACTGGTTGGGAGAGCAATGATGAAATTGTTAAACGTATGGACTATTTATTCAATATTAGATAGTTCATGGGTGTGTCTAGTATAAGTGTTGTCTAAAAAATGTAGAATTACAGTGGAAAGAATGAGAACAATGAGCTAATTCCAATAAAACTAGTAACCGGGTAAAGAGTTAGCATTGGCTACTAAAAGTTAACAAAAAGTTACAAGGAAAAATCAATTATCGTTACCTTTCATTGATCAGATGTTGGAAATGTTAGCATGTTTCTCTCATTATTGCTTCTTCGATGGATATTCAGTGTATAATAAAATCCCAACAACTCCATAAGATCAGGAAAAAAAACGCATTCACATGTTCATATGGAACTTTTGCCTTTAAAAGAATACCATTTGGTCTATGTAATGCATTTGCTACATTCCAGCATTACACGATGGCCACATCTCTGACTTGGTGGAAAAATATATCGAGGTCTTTATGGACGATTTTTCAGTTTTCGGATAATCATTTGAGAACTAGTTGCAACATTTATCTCAAGTGTAACAAGTATAAAGAAAGAAACATAGTGCATAATTGGGAAAAATGTCGTTATATGGGGAATGAGGGTATAGTCTTGAGGTATCGAATTTCCATAAAGGATATAGAGGCTGACAAAGCAAAGATATAAATAATTGAAAAGTTGTAGCCACCAACTTCAGTTAAGGGAGTCTGAATCATTTTAAGACATATAGGATTCTATACAAGGATCATTAAGGATTTTCCTAAGATCACAAAATCTCTATACAACCCATTGGAGAAGGATGTGTCTTTTAACTTTTCTGATGAGTGTCAAATATTTTCAACACTTTAAAGGAAAAGTTGGTAGTTGCATGGATTATAGTTGCACCCAATTGAGAATTATCCTTTGAGCTGGTGTGTGATGCTAAAGCCTAAGCAATATGCACAGTTCTTGAACAATGCAGATGAAATATCTTACATGTCATATACTACGCCAACAAAACTTTGATAGAAGCTTAGATCAATTATGGCATAACCGAGAAGAAAATGTTAGCAGCAGTATCTTCTTTTGACAAATTATGTTCGTATATGATTGGGTCAAAGGTAGTAGTCTAGACAAATAATACTGACGTAGAACGGAAGTCGAGAATTTTACAAGCGTAAAACCCACAATAAAAAAGGAACTCAAGAAAATAATAGCTGAAATATTATTCAATAATAATCAGAAATACAGAGACAATGAGACTTT
>CAIGRK010051815.1:0-13190 GCA_903798315.1 Fraxinus greggii | reverse complement strand
TGAGTTGTGAAGATAAAATAGTTTTCTGTTATTAGAATATTTTAAATTACTTTATTTGTGACTCGTTTGTAATGGGTGTAAGAGTTGATGTGTGAGTTGTGAAGATAAAATAGTTTTCTTTTATTAGAATATTTTAAATTATCTTATTTGAGACTCGTTTGTATTCTTAAAAGAAACTTGGAACTCTTGATACAATTTTCTGTATTATTTCTTCATTTTCACTTTGTTTATATAAATAGCTGAGTAAGTTATTCATTTTAAAATGCTTTAAGGGAGAAAATAGATGGTAATGACTTATTGTGCAAACAAAGATCTATCGAGTGCTAAATGTCAAAATTAAAACGATAAGGGTGATTTGCGCAATGAAAGCGAAGGATATGGACTTTTTGTGCTAATTGCTTATATTTCACCAATGATTTAATAAAACATGATGGAAATGACCAAATCCGCAAGAAATGTTTGAAATGAAACGTAAATGTCAAATTTAAATTGATAGGGACTATTTCCGCAATTAATACAAATGATATGGATTTTTTTGCTAATTACCCATAAAATAATTAAAGCACGATTATTGTATAAATAATAATCAAGACTTAATTTTTGAAATTGAAACTTTAAATGCAGAGGGTTTGAGGTAATTTTCCCTATATTTATTGTCCTAATTTGATTTGGCTAAATATTATAATTCTAATATATTTCAATAAAAGCTGATAAAATTTACAATTGAAAAGTTAATAAATATTGTAAGACTCATAAAATGTGATCGAAAATGAATTATAGGAAAAATGAGTTTTAAAAATTGGGGGTCGGATAGGGGCTTAATTCTACAAATAAATGGTATTTAGACCATGTTTGATGTAGTTTTTGTAGAAAGTGATATTTTTTTTTGAGAATGTGTAATTAAGAAGTATGAAAAATTATAAATTTACATGCATAATTAATTATTTTATTGAAAAAATATTTGACTAAAAATGAATTTGAGAAAAATGAGTTTTAATAAATTCGTAACCACCAAGACTATGATTTCAATTATAAATAACCCAAATGGTCACTGAACTTTGTAAAAAGTTTTTACAGGGTCAATGAACTTTAAAATCACCCAAGTCATCACTCAACTTTGTAAAAGGTTTACATGGGATTACTGAATTTTGCAAATGGTTTCCACGGATCACTGAACTTTAAAAAATTGAATAATTTCGGATTTGAGGGGAGGTATCATTACAAAATTATTTTCCTCTTATTGTAACCTCTCTTTTTAGTGAAAACTAAATGGGAGAGTTATATTATTATTAATCTTGTTAAATTGAGTCTTTAACTAGGAATTTAAANATTACTGAATTTTGCAAATGGTTTCCACGGATCACTGAACTTTAAAAAATTGAATAATTTCGGATTTGAGGGGAGGTATCATTACAAAATTATTTTCCTCTTATTGTAACCTCTCTTTTTAGTGAAAACTAAATGGGAGAGTTATATTATTATTAATCTTGTTAAATTGAGTCTTTAACTAGGAATTTAAAGAATTTTAAATCCATAAAAAATAATTCTTATAAAAAGTTTTATAAAACATTTACATAATTAAAAAAAAAAAGAAAGAAAATAAGTGTAACGTAGGTGTCTCTATCGGTTTTTGGATGGGTATTCATATGATTGTAACTTATCTCTATGAATGCCCACTAAAAAAACAATCATTCCATCCAATTAATTTGATATAACTATTCTTAATGTGCAAAAATAAGGATTTTTTTAATTCAAAAATAATTTTATAAAAATTCTTTATAAAAACATCTGCATGGTGAATCGAACTTAGGTTGCCTATATGAAATACCATGCAGAAGGCCATTGTGGCAATCCAATTATTTATTATATCTTTGTAATCAAATTTACTTAAACTTAATGTCTTAAATTATTGGGCTTTTATATAACTTATGGCTTGTACTTTCATAACTTTAAAAGAGCCGAACTTTCATAGCTCGTTTCTTAACTGAGCTACATCAAAAACTTTAGAATATAAAATTCGGGACCTTACATCCCTCACATCTTAAAAAATATTCCGTCCTCAAAATTATCTTAAATTAAACAAACAGTGTCAAATACTTGGCTCTAATTTTTGCTTCTATTTCCGAAGTGACTTTTTTCTATCCCGTGATGTCGGTACTGAACCTTAATTAATGAAATTTCTTTAGTCCTTAGTTTCTGTACATTTCTATCTAAAATAACAATTGGAACTTCTTTATATGATAAGTCTTTTTGAAAATCTAATATTTGATAATTCACCACATGACTTGGATTGTACACATATATTCTTACCATAGACACGTGAAATGCATCACGTACGATAGAAAGTTCGGGTGGTAGAGCTAACTGATGCGCTATGCTACCAACCTTTTCAAGAATTTCAAAAGGTTCTATATAACGTGGTCTCTGCTTGCCTTTCTTACCAAAGCTTAGTATAATTCTCAACTGCCTTCCAAATCCAGAACACGAGCTCTTAGCATGTCTTCCAAAGTATGAATGGTCCTTTTAGATTGACCATCGGATTGAGGATGATACGCTGTATTGAAGTTCAATTTTGTTCCCATAGCTCATTGTATGCTCTTCCAAAACTTGATGTAAATCTCGGATCTCTATCAGACATAATAGAGACGGGGACACCATGCAATCTTTCAATTTCTCTAATGTACAACTGAGCCAGTTGATCTAGGCTAAATGTCATTTTCACTAGAAGAAAATTAACTGACTTTGTTAGACGATCCACTATTATCCATATAGCATTATGTCCTCTTGCTGACTTTGAAAATCCTACCACAAAGTCCATTGCGATATTCTCCCACTTCCATTCAGGTATATCCAATGGATTTAGCAACCCTGCTGGTCTTTGATGTTTTGATTTAACTTGTTGACATACTATGCATTTTGCCATAATAGGCCTATATTTCTTTTTATATTCTCCCATCAAAATGTATCTCGAAGATCTTGATACAGTTTTGTACCACTAGGATGTGCGGTGTAGGGTTGAAATGAGCCCCTTCCAATATCTCATTCCTCAAAACTTCATCCTTAAGCATCCAAATTCTTCCTTTAAACCTCAGTGCGTGATTCGAAGCTATTCCAAAATCCTTTCTCCTATAAGTACCGATGTCTTTCCTGATCTTTTGTAAGAATGGATCTTTACCTTGTGGTTCTATGACCCGATCTCTGAAAGTAGGCCAAACCATCAAAATTACTAAATGAGCGGTAACTTGCTCTGGTGTGGTAACCAATTCGATTCGCAAATTTTCCAAGTCTTTGATCAAACTCTATTTGAGAAGTAGGTAATGATGCTAACTGTCCCATCAACTTTTACTTGGAGCATCGATAACAACATTAGACTTACCTGAATGGTAATGAATAGTACAATCATAATCCTTTACTAGCTCTAACCATAGTCTCTATCTCATTTTCAATTCCTTCTGTGTGAAGAAATATTTGAGACTCTTATGATCCGTGTAAATGACGTACTTTCCTCCATATAAACAATGGCACCATATTTTTAATGCATGAATTACTGTCGCAAGTTCTAGATCATGCGTGGGATAATTGTGCTCATGTTGCTTCAATTGCCTTGATGCATAGGCAATTACTTTTCCATGTTGTATCAATACACATCCTAACTCTTGTTTGGATGCATAACTATATATAAAAAATCCTTTTGAACCTTCAGGTATTGTTAACACGAGTAATGTAATCAATCGTTGCTTTAACTCCTGAAAGCTTTACCCGCACTTATCTGTACATTGAAACTTTACTCATTTCCTTGTTAATTGTGTCATTGGTCTAGCTATTTTCTAAAATCCTTCTATAAATCTCCGATATTACCCTAGCTAAACCTAGAAAACTTCCAACTTCACCAGCTTCAATCGGTGTATTCCAATTAGTTACTACATATACTTTTACTGGATCCACTTCAATTCCTTAAGCAGTAACTACATGAACGAGAAATCCAACTCGCTCAAGCCAACATTCACACTTTTTAAATTTGGCGTATAATTTTTCCTACATAGTATTTCTACTGCTATTCTAAGATGTTCCTCATTTTGATCTTTACTATTGGAGTATATCAAAATACATCAATGAAGACAATGACAAATTGATCTAAATATTGATGAAGTACACGATTCATTAAATCTATGAATACTACTGGAGTATTTGTCAACCCAAATGGCATAACTATGAACTCATAATGTCCATAAAGAGTTCTAAAGGCCGTCTTGGGTATATCACTCGCCTATAACGAGTTTTGTAGGCCGTCTTGGGCATATCACTCGCCTTAACCTTCAATTGATGATATACAGATCGTAAGTCGATATTGGAAAATACCTTACCTCCTTTTAGTTGATCAAACAAATCATCGATTCTCAAGAGATGATACTTATTCTTGATGGTCAAATGGTTCAAGTCCCGATAGTAGATATACATTCTCATACTTTCATCTTTCTTCTTTACGAACAACACTGGAGCATCATATGGTGATATACTTAGTCAAATAAAGCGAATGTCTAACAATTTTTGTAACTAAATTTTCAACTCTTGAAGTTCCTTTGGAGCCATTCTGTATGGAGCTTTAGATGCTGGTGTTGCTCCAGGAACCATATCTATTGTGAACTCTACTCTTCCATTTGGTGGAGTACTAGGTAGATCATCTGGAAACAAATTTAGAAATTCTTGTACCACTAGTACATCCTCAATCTTTCTCGTACCCCTATTTTTCTCCTGTGATGTTAACTAGAAACCCTTGATACGTTTGTTTTCTCAACATTTTCTCAATTTCCAAGGTCGATACCAGTTGGATATGTGGTTTGGTCTTCATTCTGGGAAAAGAAAATTGTTGTTCTCCTGGTTTCTGAAAAGAAAATTCCCTTTCTCTACAACAGATGGTTGCATAATTACATCCCAACCAATTCATGCCCAAAATCACGTCAAAATCTTTCATCTCTATCAAATATAAATTAGCTTCTAATATTTTTCCATCAATTTCAAGATTTTTACCGACCTAGCAAACTTCTCAGTATTCAATATTCCGCGTGGAGGGATGCTAACTTCTAGTGTACTCTCTGATATATCACAAGTAATACTAGATTTAGTAATGAAAGATGTTGATACAAAAGAATGAGTAGCTCCTGACTCAAACAGTACATAAGCATGTGTATCACATATCAGTAAAATACCTGCTATTACGTTTGAGTTCTCCTCTACATCCTGAGTCAATGTAAAAATTTTTGCTTTCCCCTTATTGTTATAATCCTTCTTCTGAGTAAATTTAGGACAATAATCAGCAATATGTCCTAGTTTACCACACCAAAAATAGGCATTCTTTCGATACAAGCATTCACCACGATGATGTTTACTACACTTAGGACATGGCGCTATTGCAGCTACAATGGCCAAACTAGTACTAGATCCAATATGAGATTTCTTATTCTGCCATTTGCCCTTTCCTTTGTCTTGACCACTCTATTTTCTCTTTCCAAATTGCCCTTTGTCCTATTGGTTGTACAATTGTATGTGTTGCTCTACATTAGCCTTCTGATACCAAATAGTGTGAGCTCATTCGAACATTTCACGATATGATGTAAAATGGTGTGAAATAAGAATCATGCTTAGGTCTGGGTTTAACCTTTGCTCGAACCTTCGAGTCTTTTTAATTTCCATGTCGACCAGGTGTGGAGTATACATTGAGAGTTGATTGAACTATCGCTCGTAATCAGTCAGCAACATATTATCCTGTTTGAGTTAAAGGAATTCACTCTTCTTGAAATCTCTTAGAGACTAAGGAAAATACTTGTCCATCACTTTCTCCTTGAATTGTTCCCAAGTTAACGCTAACTGCTGCTCTTGGGTCCTAGTTCGGGAAATCGAATCCCACCAGTAAATTGCATCACCATTAAACATAAACTCTACACACTGGACATTTTGGGCATCGTCTAGTTTATGAGTCGAAAAATTCGTTCTAACTTATGAAGCCATTCTTCAACTACTAGTGGACCAGATGCTCCATCAAAGGTAGGGGCTTATGTTTTCTAAATAACTCAACTACCGAGGCATAATTCAGAAAAGTAATAGGAACTGGTGGTGCGGGTGGAGTTTAATCCTGATTCAGCCTCTCAAGATCTTGAGCCACTTGCAAAAGGTCCCTTATCAAGTTGTTCTAGCTTGCTAAAGACGTTTTCCTCAAAATCTAGGTAAGCTCGGATATCTATCTCCTAACACGATTTATTCTCCTAACATTTTGTCTTCTCCCAACCACATGTCATCCACAACTTTAATTATAGCCCAATACATGTTTTTTTTTTTCCATATAACATGTTTCTTTTTCAAATTACATTTATTTTTGCATATAAAAATATACATAAAGAAAATACAGAATATACCGTAACATGAAAAAATAGCAGCAAAACCATAACATTTTTTCATAATACGAATTCTAACTTTGCTTAGTTAAACATACCTGGGTCGTAGGATGAGTCGACTAATGGATGCGAGATGCCATGGAGTGCCTTAAATATTTCATTTTCTCATTTTAAATGTCCTACTTTGTACTCAAGTATATATATTAAACAAAATACGCTAAATCCACATAATCGACTAAACTCATACTCTGATACCATGCTGTAATTCTCCAACCCGCATAAATCGAAATGTTACTAGAACAATTGTGCTTTAGTCATTGACTTAAAATTTATATAACAATTTAATTTAATAAACTATATTTTTCGCGGAATGCATAAAGACTAACTTTAAAATATAACAATTTAATGCTCAAAGAAACAATTTCAAAAAAAGTCTTTAGAATGATTTCCATGCATGTACCTATTATTGACATGAACACTTTAAGCAATAGATAAAAATATGATGTTTTGCTTTTCCTTCTCAAGCGGCAAATGTCAAAATAAATTCATTTACATAGTTATCGATCTCGAAACTTCTCGAAATTTTAAGGAAAGGTAAGCAACTTCTTATAGTATGACATATCCAAAAATTGACTTCCGTCGACAACATATGAGGTGCAAAAATATTTTTCAAAATCCCGTAACGATTCTGTTTGGAAGATAACCAGCGACATATACAATTCTACAGATATCGGATTGACATAATTTCAAGTTTACTCAGTAGCTAACCAATGAGACTATCAAACCTCACTAGTTTCGTCCAAAATTTCCAAATAACGATTGAGTTATGAATTTTTTAAATCAAGGGTAAAAGCTGAAATTTTAATAAAAATAGCAAACACATTGCTACTTTTAAACATAACCTATTCATAAAAATATTCTTCATAGAAATCTATTTATTAAAAAAAAAAACATTACATTTCATAATTGAATTAAAACATTAAATCACCGGCTTCTCCATAGCACGTTGCATCTTTATCTATCATCATCCACGCCCAAGCAAAGCAAATCAACCTAAAGGAAGGAAATTAACCCATGAGTTTGAAACACAGTAGATATTATCAGTGTATTTCGTTTTCGAATTATAGATTCATATCGTCTCACGTCGATGGATTTTCGGCAAAATCCAATTTTTATAGAATTATCATGACACATTGAGCTGAAGAATGATCATTCAAATTATAGTAGTGCCGAAGCAACATACCCGGAGGTACTGATTCATTCACACTTTTAATGAAATAATCACATACACCTCTACCTACGTTGATTTTTCGAAATATAAATGAACAAAATGTGTAAAAGCCTTTCTCCTTCATACTCTTGCTATTCCTTTAAGTTTTCTTTAACATAAAATATATTTTTTCGAGAGAAAATAAAAGTAATTTCGGATTTGTACCTTAAAAAAAATAATTCTTATAAAAAGTTGTATAAAACATTTACATAATAAAAAAAAATAAAGAAAATGAACTATTCATATGATTGTAACTTATCTACATGAATGCCCACTAATAAATTCCATCCAATTAACTTGGTATAATTGTTCTTAATGTGGAAAAATAAGGATTTTTTTAATTCAAAAATAATTTTATAAAAATACTTTATAAAAACATTTGCTTGGTGATTTGAACCTTAGTTGCATGTATGAAATGCCATACAAATGACCATTGTGGCAACCCAGTTATTCGTTAAATCTTTGCAATCAAGTTTACTTAATTTTAGTGTCTTAAATTATTGGGCTTTAAATCATTTATGGCTTCTACTTTCATAACCTCAAATGGGCAGAGCTTCCATAGCTCGTTTCTTAAATGGGTTACATCAACCAACTTAAAAATATAAAATTCGGGACCTTACACTCTTTCTCCCCTATGTCCCGGTTCTGGCACTGGGACCTCTTTCTCCTTTGTCCTGGCTCTAGCACTGGGACCTCCTCCTTCTCCACCACCCCTCTTGCACTGGTAGATCCCTGATGACTATAAACCCGAACTAGACCTAAATGGCCCGACCTTGGCCCACCATATTTGGTCATTCCCAGGTCGGGGTAGAGCTTAAGTTCGGGCCTAATAATAGGTCGGGTCTTCAGCCTTAACCCACATATCCTCCTTCACCTTGTCCTTGACGTACGACTCCTAGGAATATTAGTCGTATTTAAGTACAAATCCCCAACTTATTACAAATTCGATTCTAACCCAAATTGTACACTTCTAACGTAATCCAAACAACTTGTATAACAAGGATAAGTACTACAGGTAGTTGAGTCCTTTTAGGACTTCATTTCCAACATCTATAAATACACGACTCGACCTCATTATTAAGATACGTTTTACATATAATATTTTAGCACTAAAGTTTCTTCATGTTCTTTCTCTGACTTAAGTATCGGAGGGGTGATGAGGACACACCTCGATGCCTTCGTTTCAGTTACTAGAAAGGTCTTGTTCATGCTCATTCTCAGTTGTCGAGTTCGAAAATCAATAGGTTCGATTTTTAGTAGCATCAATCCCTATATTCCATCACCGACAGCACAGATCCAATAAACACATCGAAGGCAACATCATATGTCCACGACAGATCGACGTACCCTGATTGATGGGCGAGGTCATACCCTCTATCCCGAGGACCACTAGTCCCTCTATCAATACATGTGGCACTCCCTCATTCATACCAACAGTCATAACCACATGAGCTTGCTAGCCTCAAAACGCTCATATATCCTCTCGTAGAACTGTCAAGTCCATCATGAAATCATGTTTCAATTCCTGTCTAGGATAGATGTCAAATCTCTGGCAAATGGCTTGTCTCATTTTTTATCGCCAACTTGCTACCCAAAGCAGAGATAGCCTCATACGACCATAATTGCAACAATTACAATTATTATACTTATACATTTAATTAAATTTTAACATTCACTAGGTTAAAAATTTGCAGAAAGTCATATGCTTCATACTTGCGCTTGGCTTTGTGTGACTTGGGCGTCAAATGCACCCTCATGAAGTCGTGTAGTGTATTGGTATAACATTTTCAACCCCGTGGAAAGCCATTGAAGGCATCAAGATCATCAACAACATCCAATAAAAAAAGATCGATCGGCGTCTTATGGTGTTGACAATTCAATACACTCTCCAGTATGAACACCAATCACAACTTTAACTTGTCCAACATGTGATTGCATTTCCTGAATGCGTGCTCTAACTGTGGGGGTGTAACAAGCCCTTTACCTCCAAAATATAGATCCAGCAACCTTTTATTTATCGTAATACGAGCCCTCCCTACTTCTTCATCATTACACTTCAAGTTTGTAATGAGGGCAAATTCAAGGATCGAGAATCTCGAAACCTTTCCATCCCCATGGAAAAATGCTTCTTAACGCCATCGACATGTTTAAGCTGCCAAAGTAATAAAGAATCAATGATCTAACTTGAAAACTACATGTCCTTCAATGAATAGAAGGATCGTAGGAATGATCGTGGAGTATGGCTAAGTGCTCCTCGAGTCCCTCCAATACTGTCGCATAGTTTAAAAAGTTACAATACGACACAACTTTCCCCAAATGAGCTCTCATACTGTTGTCCAACGGTACTCTATCCTGAAAAAATAATAATCGTTAAAACAATATACAAAAAATTATAAATAAAATATAATATCTTAAAATTAACCAATAAAATTATATGCTATTGTACACAAGAAATAAATTCATCTCATCATACATTAAAAAGAAAAAACAATAATGAAATTCAAATATAAAGTAAATTGAAATAGAAAAAAATAAATTTCAAGTCAATTAAAAGCAAAAAAAAAAAAAAAAACCGAAAATGAAAAATTTGGCACTGTTTTGCACCCATTAAATTTATGATATATTTTTCTTTCCATTTTTATTAACCATACATTCTCAAAAAAATAAAATATATTATTCCAAAAAGAATAATATCAAATAATGGGGGCCAAATTGGGTCTAATTTTTCATTTTCCCCTTAATTATAAAATCAAATAATGGAAAAGAAACTAAATTAAGGAAAAAAGATATTAAAAAAAATATAACATTGAAATTGAAAAAATAAAATAAAAAACACACATACAAAAAGGGAAAAAAATTAAAAGAAGAAAAAAATGAAAAATAATTGATGGAAAAGAAATTAAATTAAGAAAAAAATTTAAAAATTATAAGCTTCAATTTAAAAAAAAAAAAAAAGAAACAAAAAAAAAGTACAAAAAGGAAAAAGTGAAAACGAAAAATTAATAGATGAAAAGAAAATAAATTAAGAAAAATAAATAAAAATAAATTGAAAAAAATATAAGATTTAAGATATTTTAAAAAAGGAAAATAAAAAATAACAACAAAAAATAAAATGAATTAAATTGAAAAAAATGAAAAATGAAAAAAAAAATAGTTTGGATCCGTATGTCCAAGTTAGGTCGAGTCCCGGTGTCCAGCTAGATTGTCCGTAATGGACGGCGCCGTAACGGGCGATCTAGTTTGCAGCCCATTATGGATGTCCCCGTCAAGGTCCGGACGTGGTGGGCTCGTTTGAAATGGACGTCGGAAACTCCATATCCAACTAGCTATGTCCCAAAATTGACCTTTTCTAGCCTATTTCAACCTTAAATTCGACTTTTCTCCTATTTTAGCAATAAATAAACATCATTATTTGTATTAAACTTATAAATTGTCACATTCAATGAAAAAAAAATTAAATATATACATTCGCCCCTATGAAATACTAAAGATTTTAAACAAATAGTAACCTTGTCAGTTTAGAAGATGAAAATATGAACCGAACCATTTGTTTCGTCTATAATCTTGGAGTCCAGATATGCTATATTTTCTCTCTTATTCTCTTTTCTTTATAAATGGTAACATGTAACTGAATATTTTGTTTTGTTTTTATCTTTTTTTTTTTGTTTTTCATTTAATACTACCTGTCAAAGGTCATTTTGAAAATCAGGCCGAATTAACTGGCCACTATTTCCTCCATTGAAATCACACAGGTTGGGTCGGTTACGGGTCCAAATGTTTACAAATCGAGATTAAAACATGAATTTCATGATTTTAAATTTCATTTCTCGTAAACAAAAACTTGTTCTAAGAGAGGAGAAGAATGGAGGGAAGAAGAACCAAATCAAACTTTAGTCATTATTAATGGGCTCTGTACAATCGTAACTTGCAACATTTACGATAGTATCAAAACCAAAGTGGAAGTGTGAAGCAGAAACTTTTAGTTTTAAACTTATCTATTGGTGCAATTTATTCCTCCTTTTTGAATGAAATCAAAAGGAAAGAAACCATCAGATGGCAAAATAATCATAAAACTCATTTATTCAGTTTCACTCTTTTTGCCCCAAATAAAACTTAAATTTGTTCCCTTTTTCCCTTTTTTGTTTGCAAGTGTTGGAAACTCTGCCCATATCTCCCAAATTGGATCCCTGGGGGAGATACCAAGATCATTTTCCAACTCGAACGATGCCATTGAAGTGCATCGATGGATTCTCGAAAATATTTGACATTTTCTATGGTTTCAATTTGTGTTAGAGGAATTATGTAAATTGGTTTTTCAGTTGGCGTTAGAGGAATATGCAGTTGGATGTTGAATGGAAAGATTGATAGTGTTGAAAACTCGAGGTTTTGGATTACTGCATATGCGTAATATCGGCTTGGACAATGATTGAATTTTATTAGGGGAAATTGATTAATCTTTGGGTTGGGTCAGTTTGTGTTACTGAACCTGTTTATTTCGATTTTCAAATATTCTTAAATCGACTAGGTTGGATCGGGTCGAGTTTGGGCCAAAATCAACCCGACTCGGTCCATTGCCCAGTCCTAATTATGGCTACTGACCAATAATTTAGCTTCATGAAAATGCTTTCTTTTCTTTTCACGATGCTAAAGAGAAGGGCATGTATTTATGCAGTAGGAAATAAGGCCAATGGTTGGGGATGAACATGTAAAAAATTTAAGGCTCCCATAATAATCAGTCGCTTAGAGTCCAAATTTTTTTAAGACCAACCCTGATTACAGGTTTCGATCAAAAGGCATATCAAATTTTTAAGATAGCTTAGTTATCTACATTTGAAGAAAATGAGGATTTTTTTGTCCAAAGAAGAAAATATGTCAACTTTTTAACAAGATTCAACAACGTTATCTCTATTTTATCTAAATCATAATAGAATATATTTTTGGCTATAGCATTTAACGATAATTTTCGTTTCTCCTCTTCATGTTACTCCTCTATAAGTTTTATAATGGGCAGGTCCGATTTACCATCAATTTTATTAACTTTTTTGTAGGCATGTTGTTCGTGCGTAACCCACAAGCGTACGAAATAATTGACAAGTAATAAATTCAGTGAGTTGAGAGTATCGATCCATAGGGAATACATTTTAATTGAAGTGTACTAATTTTTTATGGAATTCGATTTATGTAAATAAAATATATTTGATTTTTATGATTATGATTATTCAAAATTAATATAAGAAAGCGGTAAGATTAGGGATTGTATCAAATTATGGATGATTTTATTGAATTTTGAATTTGCCTATTGCTATTTATTTCAATCTTGATTTGTGATTTAGTTCTGATCATTCTTGAGAATCAATAAATGTATGATATATATAATTTTCTTTTTCAAGACAAATTAAATTTATCCTATTCATGACACAATCTATTTCTAACACAAACTCAAATGATTAGAATGTATTAGATTTTAGATTATCTATATGATTACACATGTTATAAATATTATTCACAATATCTATTGTACATATGTTAAT
>CAIGRK010051814.1:0-21854 GCA_903798315.1 Fraxinus greggii | reverse complement strand
AAAAATTAATTATGGTATGGAACCGAACTGAATTGAATTGGAACGGTTTTATAATTATATTTGGACTCGACTGTTTCATTTATTAAATACCCGAAAATTTTGGTTCGTTTCGGTTCTGAACCGGACCATGTCCAGCCCTATGAGTGATTATGAAAGAAGATGAAGTGGACGGGTGGGGGAGCATACTTCTCTTTTATTTCTTTCTTCTTCTTTTTTTTTCATTTTTTATTTGATTATTTTAATTGTTTACTTGATAAAATATAAATTTAAAAATCTATACATTTGACTGACCAAAAGAGATCAATTTTTTAATTTTCTGCAAATTTGTCCTCCAGGTGCAATAAAAAAAAGGTTTGAAACTGTGGGTATAAAAATGAAAGATTTGGGTGTGATTTGCAACTAATTGAAAGGTTTGTAACCCCAACTCCAATTCCCCTATAAATAATGTCAAAGCAGCTATTTTACTATAAAGACTGATTTAAGCAATCGTGTTCGGACCTCCTACATAAAAAGTTATACTTATCAATATCATTGAGAGATAAGAATCAATACGTACCTCACTAATCACCGTCACTACATTTAACTGTCAATAATAAAATGAGTTAAGTTATTTGTACATTAAAAAATATATATATACACTACTTTTGACAATATTTAGATTGATATGATTTGATTGGTGAAAACGCGTTTTTTTTTCTTTTTAAACTGTTTAATAGTGTGTTGTCAAATGATATGATGTAAAAAATATGTGGTAATAAAATATCAAGAAAATGAATAATCAAATTAAAAATGCAGAAGTAAGTTCAATAATTTATTAAAAAATTCCATTATTGCGTTCCTTAGATTCAACAAACGTGTCACATCAAATAAAAAATCGATTGCAATTTGTTTAGTATTTTTAGATCTTCCCTGTGAATGGCTGCTGCTAGAAGATAATAGAGAGAGATGAAAGGCTGAACACTTGCATGCAGTTGTGATATAAAAAGATGCAGACTTTCTCTCTGTGCGCGTTTCGCTCTCAAGCTTAATACCCATTCAAAACACAGTTCAAAATATTGTGTACAGAGAACAAGGGAGAAAGGAAAAGGGGTTTTTAGTTTTATAGGGATTTAAAAATCGCATCTTTTTGGTCCATATACTGAATTCTTGAACTTTTGTATTTCGAATTCTTGTTCTTGAATTTTTGAACAAGTTGGGTTGAGTAAATCAGTGAGTGGGATTGAGTTGGGTTTTCAGTTTGGAAAATTGAGTTGTTGATATTTGGAAGTTGTGGAGGTGGATTCTGTATCAAGATTTGGATTTGAATAAATTGAATAAGGTATTCTGAATAAAGAAGAGAAAATGGAATCTGGGTTGGAAATCGATGATGGCAATGAAACTAAGGGAGGCTTGTGGGTTTTGGACCAGAAGCTTGATCAACCGATGGAGGAGGAGGCTGGAAGGCTTAGAAACATGTATAGAGAAAAGGTACTCATTGCTTATAAGTACTTTCAGAAGCTAAAAGCTTTTTGCTTTTTTTAAGTATTGCCTTTTCCTTTAATGGAATATTGTTAATTGATGATGATTATGCAATAACCCCAGTGGATTTACATAAACTTCAGCTAGTTTTTACAAGTCACATTTAATTGTAATTATTTCGCGATGTAGATTCATACATAGAAAGGGAAAAAAAATTGCTCGATTGAATTTGTTCCCTTTTGACTGCAAGATACAGAATAAATAAAATATTCACTAACAAAAGTCAATTTTATTTTCTACTTTTCTTCAGGATGAAAAATTCGAGCAGTATACCAAGTGACTGCTTATCATAGCATTTCTAATATTTTCACTGCACAATTTGATACTCGTTTGGTATCAATAAGTGCTTTAGTCCTAGAGTGAGGCAGAAGCTAACGAGACACAATGTAATGTTTCACAGTTTGATTTTGTTAATGCAGAAATTCTCATCTATATTGCTGTTGCGGCTAGCATTCCAGAGTCTGGGAGTAGTGTATGGAGACTTGGGAACATCTCCATTGTATGTGTTCCACAATACTTTTCCCGATGGGATAAATGATACAGAGGATATTATTGGTGCTCTATCATTGATTATATATTCGCTTACGCTAATACCCCTCCTCAAGTACGTTTTCATAGTGTGTAGAGCAAATGATAGTGGTCAAGGTAAGCTGATGTCATGCTACAAAATCTTGTGATTATATATGCATATTTCAATTTAAGCAGGTTATGAAATTGTTACTTCTAACATATCATCATTGGTAGCCTTAATTGTTTCTTGTAATGAATACTTTTGTCTTTTTGCCTGCAACTGCGTGTTATAAAACTGGTGATGTTAGCGCTAGTGGAAAAGCATTCTTTAATTGGCTGAGAAAGCATACTTTATTTCTTGCTTGTATAATGCAAGGAACTGTTCATGTATGGACTAGTAGGAAAATTCCTCAAATTTTGCCCCTAAGAATCCAACATCAGCATCTTGTATATACTTCAATGAATTGTGTTTCTTTAATCTTTTGTGAACCTCCAGTTATAGTTACTTTTTTGGATCGTCTATCGTCGATGAATTGTTGAAAGATTCTTGTCAGATTTTTTTCTTAAAGAATTAAATTAGAACACAAGTCTTGTAATAGGCAAATATATCCTTTGATGGAATGTTTTCCATGAACTATCTGTCCATGTTGATGTGGGGGGACTTGAGCATATTTGGCATAACAAAGGAATGCCAGGAAGGTAATAAATTCATGGAAAGTGGGGATGCAACATTTCATTAACATTAATACCACGTTTCATTATCCTTACCTTTCAAAGATATGATACTAAAAGGGAGACGTCTGTATGTTCTAGGCATAATATTCATCCTAGAAATTTTGCTATCGGTGACTCAGTTAAAATTGTGACAAACTGTCAAGTTGATTCAGTTAGCCTTGCTGAATGACTTAAAAAATAAATCAGGGGGTTGATATTCATATTAAAAAATAGAAATCAGGGGGTTAATATTCTTCAGTAAGAGTACCCAGAAAACGATGCCAGTGTATGTTGAGATAGATTGGAGAGTAATTAAAAGTGAAAGAAACTGAGTTTGGATTAGTTTGACTGAGAGTTCTAATTATTTTTCCAAATTTCACTTGTTTTTGTCTCTGGGTGTGCATATAGAAAGATGAAAATGAAAACAAAATTGAAAGTTTGGACTTTATTCAGGGGGCACCTTTGCACTTTATTCATTACTTTGTCGACATGCTAAAGTCAAAACAATCCCCAACCAACACCGCACAGATGAGGAGCTGACAACTTACAGCCGTAGCACATTCCACGAGCTTTCATTTGCGGCTAAAACCAAGAGATGGCTGGAGGCAAATACATTTAGAAAGAATGCCCTTCTTATACTAGTACTTATTGGCACTTGCATGGTAATTGGGGATGGAATTCTCACTCCTGCTATATCAGGTAATTTGCATCTTTCACCAATTGTTTCCCTTATTCATGCTTGTACATTTTCATGTTAATTTTCCAATTGGCTTGTATTACATGGAAACACGTATGCCTTCATTGGAGGCAGTCCTGTGTATGTAGTTGGAGATTGTGGTTTAGGAGACGTTTCTTACTTTATATTTAAGGTAATATGTAAGCAATGCCACATTTCCTTTTCTCAATGATGCATGTGGCAATAGATGATATTTGTTTACAGGTCTTCCCTTCAGAAAAGAACCAAAAAGAAGTGACCCCAACAATGGTAACAGATGCCAATATCTCAATCGATTGCAAGAAATTAACACAAATTTCTGATTTTGGATATATTATAGGATTCATGGTTTGCAGTCCCAGCAGCATAAATTGAATTCGCCAGACTCTTTAGCTCCTATTTGATGGGGATTAAAATTAGATTTTTAGTAGATTTTGATTAAGGTTGATGAAATATGTGGTTAAAATTAATTGTTGATTTTGACTTGGATTAAAATCTTGATTTTAATCAATACCAAATAGGGGCTTAGTTTCTAATTTGGACGACAAACTATTTTGAAATCACCAACAACACATATTGCCAGCATGTCTGAAATTTTATGGGTTCTTTAGCACAAGATGATAAGTCTTTTTCAGCAATCTTAACACACTTCAAGGGGCTGTTCATGTAGTAATTTGCTGCCCCCCAACCAACAGCAATTGGGATTTTGATTGTAGGTAACTTGTTTATTGACCCAAAAGAAAAAAAAGAAAATTCCTAAGAGGGAATTTGAGTCATGCCACATTTATATTTTAATTGGAAGCTTAGTAAATATTTCATGTAATAAATGCATATGTGAGTGGGCACAAGCTGATGCCTGATCTTAGAACCCACAGTAGGGATCACAAAGTAGTAGCGTGAATATAATGATGCATAATTTACCCAGTTCTCTTGCTCATATACGGCTCAAGTAATCCATGTATTCAAAATCAAATTCATTACAACCTTATACTTCGGAAATCAAGTGATATAGAATTGGATTAATTTTTCGGGCTTACTTATTTTTGTTTCCTTGTTTCCTAGTGAATGTGATTTTGTAGTATTTTGATGTTTCAATTCATTGTCATGTAATTTTTACCCAAAAATTTTCCTTAGTTCTTTCAGCTTCTGGTGGGATTAAGGTGGACCATCCGAAGATGAGTAATGGTACTTATCTACTCCTATAAATAATAATGCCTGCATTTCTTTCTGGAATAGTCATCGTTCAAATTGTTTATCATCTTTCACTGCAAGACTAAGTTTGTATCATTTGCTGCAGATGTTGTTGTACTTGTTGCTGTAGTCATATTAGTAGGTTTATTTAGTATGCAACACTATGGTACGGATAAAGTTGGTTGGCTGTTTGCTCCAATTGTGCTGCTTTGGTTTCTCTTAATTGGAGGTATTGGCATCTTCAACATATGCAAATATGATAGTTCTGTTCTGAAGGCCTTTTCACCTGTTTATATATATCGATACTTCAAAAGAGGAGGAAAAGCTGGTTGGACCTCTCTTGGAGGAATCATGCTCAGTATCACAGGTCTCTCTCTCTCTCTCTCTCCAACCCCCAAAAACCCCCTCCTCAACTTGGGTCTTCTGAAGAGGTTCCTGGAACTCTTCAGTAATTTTTAGAATCACCCAGAAGCGTGTGTTATCAGATTCTGATTACTACTTCTCTAATATTTACAGGGATAGAAGCACTTTTTGCTGATCTTGCCCACTTTCCTGTTTCGGCCGTACAGCTCGCTTTCACAGTAGTAGTGTTTCCTTGCCTTCTTTTGGCCTATTCTGGACAAGCAGCCTACCTCATGCAAAATAAGGATCATGTCATCAATGCATTTTATCATTCTATACCAGGTTTTCCTGAGCACCCAATTTTTATTTCCAGCAAGCCTAAAAATTGCTTTGCTATCAGTTTCGAGTTCTAATATGGATTTTTATCAAGACTTGAGTTTTATTGGGAAGTATTATATGTGGTTTTAGCAAATGTTTAAGGTTGGACAGTCTTTCTGAATCAATCAAATAGTGCTCCAAATTGAAATGGAGCATTTTTATGTTTGCTTGAACCTTTTTCCATGGTGGAAATAATCAAAATATGTAAAATCTCAAATCTCTAAAGCTAAATGTTTCCAATAATCTTTCTTAAGTGTTGACAGTGGAATACTAAATCTGACAGTGGAATACTAAATCTTGATTAACAAACTTCTTTCTTAAATTAGAAGCATTTTCAACTATAATATTGATCAGCAAGAACCGTATGGTGTTGATGCCAAGACCACCACATTGTTGCAACTCTGATAGAAATAAGCTTTTAATTTGCAGATGGCATATACTGGCCAATGTTCATTATTGCAACACTGGCTGCTATTGTGGCTAGCCAGGCCACCATATCGGCTACTTTTTCAATAATCAAGCAGGCCCTTGCACTTGGCTGTTTTCCGAGAGTCAAAGTTGTACATACATCAAAGAAGTTCCTCGGACAGATATATATTCCCGATATGAATTGGATCCTTATGATTCTTTGTATCGCTGTCACTGCTGGATTCAGAAATCAAAACCAAATTGGCAATGCTTATGGTAAGTTTTCCAGTTTTAAGCCTTCAGTACCTGATCGTGTTTTTTATTTTAAGAGGTCTCCCCAAGAATCCTGCTATTTTAAGGAGCTTTTCTTGAAATTACTTCACAGTTTGTCTTCACATTCAAATGCTTCCTCACCTCCCCCCGAAAACTGAGGTTCATCCAGCTCAGCATTGTTTGAATCTCTTTTGAAGCCGCAACAGTTACCACAAGGTTGTCCTGTATTGCATCCGGCAAGTTGCCTAGCTTGTTGACCTCCAAATCTGCTCGACTTAGCTGTCAGCAGGTTCCTTGCCACCTCTTTGTTACCTACACACTAGAACAACGTTAGAATGCTAGGCCGATGTACGAAGGGGTGGGTCCGCTGACTGATTGCGCTTCGACGGTCAAGTCAAATGCTAGAATATTGGTTGTGACTTGTGAGAGAAATAAGAAGACAGAGTTATGGCTTGGGTTTTGATATTGCATACCTTATAATGAGAAAGAAATGTGTACATGTAGAGAAAATATGGAGTGTATTGGGTGAGAGTGGGGGTAGGTTAGATGTCACCATCACCTCATTTTTCTATCTAGTGTCTTTTCGGTGTCTATATCATGTCACAATCGGTCCACAGTAGTCTGTTGGTCTATGTTCGGTTAGGACTATGCCATGGTTAGTTCAGCATATGCATTATAACTGCGAGTCTGGTCGGGACAGAGGCTCAAACAGAGTGCGCAGTCAAAAGTTGTGTTCCCGTGTCTTGCCACGTGTCCATTGTATAAATATTAGTTAATATAGCTAATTGATTTATCTAAACGCCTTCTCACATAATATCAATTTTTCGAAAACTATTATGATACCACATATCTTTGAGAGCACAAACTATTGATTTGTAACATGATGTCTCATGCAACAACAGGTACAGCAGTTGTGATAGTCATGCTCGTGACCACCCTTCTCATGACATTAATAATGTTACTCGTTTGGCATTGTCATTGGATTCTTGTCCTGATTTTCACTGGCTTATCGCTGGTGGTGGAGTGTACATACTTTTCAGCAGTGCTTTTCAAGGTCGATCAAGGTGGTTGGGTTCCCCTTGTGATTGCTGCAGCCTTTCTTGTCATCATGTATGTCTGGCACTATGGTACAGTCAAGAGATACGAATTTGAGATGCAGAGTAAGGTCTCCATGGCTTGGATTCTAGGGCTAGGTCCCAGCTTAGGGCTGGTCCGAGTGCCAGGGATAGGACTCGTGTACACTGAGCTAGCAAGTGGGGTACCACATATTTTTTCACACTTCATCACGAACCTACCGGCTATACATTCTGTTGTAGTCTTTGTGTGTGTGAAGTACCTTCCAGTTTACACGGTTTCCGAAGAAGAGAGGTTTCTTGTGAAACGAATAGGCCCAAAAAACTTTCACATGTTCCGTTGTGTTGCAAGGTTTGGTTACAAAGACCTTCACAAAAAAGACGACGAGTTTGAGAAAAAGATTTTTGAAAATCTCTTCACGTTTGTTCGGCTGGAGGCTATGATGGAAGGGTGTTCTGATTCAGAAGAGTACAGCTTATATGGACAGCAAACACATCGGTCTAGAGACTTCTTGCTGAAAGATAATGCTCACACTTCTACTTCTGATATTGACCTCACAATCTCAGCAGTGGACTCAATCGTGCCTGCAAAATCTCCTCTGCATGCTAACACGATCACATCATCAGGGCGAGAAAGCAGCCAAACAGAAGTCGATGAATTGGAGTTTTTGAGCAGTTGCAGAGATGCCGGGGTGGTGCATATACTTGGGAACACAGTGATTAGGGCAAGGAGAGATGCTGGAATTCACAAGAAAATTGCCATTGATTATATATATGCATTTCTTAGAAAGATATGCAGGGAAAACAGTGTAATCTTTAATGTCCCACACGAATGCCTTTTAAATGTAGGACAGATTTTCTGTGTGTGAAATTGTTGACAAAGGATTTATAAGATTGGTATTTTTGTCATCTTAATGAAGATCATGAAATTTGATGTGTTATCTTGTAATTCATATTTTTTTCTAGAGAATTTGTCAATTGTTCCAGTGCAACTAGAAAGATTATCTCAGAAAGACGAGCATCTTTCGGTCCTTTAGGACAGCTTTTGCGGGCTCATTCCTTGTTAGATCGATTATACTTCATGAGAAAAAGAATGCATGGATGCATAAAGTATACATTCAGTATAGATGTTTACTGTTGTTCCTGTACCTATCATATGTTGATACAGTTTCTATCTAGTGTACTAAAAATGAAATACACATTTTCAGCAAGTTTGGTCGGAAGTATTGAATCGAATTCCCGGGTACCAAACATGTACTGCTTCGCCAATTTTTTTTACTTGCATCCATATTCTTGGGGGCACACGTACGTTTCTTTTAGGCCCTGCTTGATGCCACATTTTATCACATCCGAGGAAAACGAATTCCACTTTGACCATTTGATTGCAACATAAAAATGAAAATCGAATTCTATGGTACAACCACTTTAAGCTGCATTTTCTTTATTTTCATGAAAAAAATTCCTATTGGTTTGGTAGATTTTTATTTTTCAACTAACATAAAATTAAAATTCATTTCCACTTTTACCTATCAAACGGACCCTTAGTTTTGAAAGTACGAGAAGATTATTTTACCAGAATAAATCAATAAATATACGTATCTATATTATGATCTCAAATCATTTTATTCTACAATGACCTCGAAGCAAATACAGGCTTAAAAAAGTAATAATTTTCATTTATTGCACCAAACCATATGTCCAAAATCATTTTCTTGTACACAAATCCATCAATGCACAATCGCGATGAGAATTTGTGTACATGATACAGGATACTGTACAAAGTATACCAGTCATCTTAAGAAACTAAGCAATTTATATATAGATATGAGTGTTTATATCATGTCATCATTTGGATAACAGAGTCTGTGTTGCAAGGCCCTGTGGTCTAGTTATGCTCGCAGCAGACATTGTACGCAAGCGTCTAGCAATTTCAGTGAAGGATGGACGGAGCATTGGATCTGGAGCCCAACATTGCTTCATAAGTAATCTCCATTCGGGATCACAGAAGCTTGGCACGGGTGGCCTTAATGTGTTATTTACTATACCACCTGCATACAAGGAAGAGAAACATTTTAGATTTCATGTTATTAATGTTCGTTTTGGTTTCTATTTTTTTACATTCTATCGTTGATAAGATGATAGTTTGCAATAAATGAATTCTCGTGCAGAATTTTAATAATTTCAGTGGAAAACCATTATGACATTGATATGCTGGTTACTAGCTTTACTTAGAAACTGGGATCAAAATGTAATTAAGAAACAGAAAGGAAGATTAAGAGATTAACAGAACATGACAGATATTTGATGAACGAGCCAAGAGGGAACAAACCTATGATTGCTCCATAATGCATATTGGCATAAGGTTCTTCACCAGTAAGAATTTCCCAAAGTACAATCCCAAAGGAGAAGACATCAACCTGCAAAATGAAAGCCGTAACCAATATATGAAGAAACCATCTTCCTGGTGTATATTTTCTTCTCGTCTTTGTATGAAGGGCCTCAAATATTTAACAATATGGTTTCCTTTTCTCTAGGAAATTCATGATTCAGAAACTCCTTAGTACATTTGGTAATTGAAGACGAGAAAAGAGAACTATATGCCTGACAAATTTTATGCCGCTAATTACACATAAATGGCAGAAAGAGAAATTCACACATGCCTTGAAATATTCCGAAAAGTGTTCCGGATAAAAAGGGCCATCTCGCTGGAGATGAAGTGCACACATCACATAGGAATATTGTGTACTAGCATCAATCACTGAACTTCACATCCTCCTCTCTAATTCCATGCAATATAAAAATCGAAGATAATGTGCAAAATCTTACCTTCTCAGAAACCTTATTACTGCCACCATTTAGTAACTCCGGAGCCATCCATGGAAGGGTTCCCCTGACACCACCAGTAACCAATGTATTTCTTTTGATTTTTGACAATCCAAAATCACCCACCTGAACAATGAGTAAAATAGGATTCAACACTAACCATGACCCCTTTTTTGCTTGCTTCATATTATTTTTTTATATCTAGGTATTATAAAATCCTTTCTCCTGCAGGACGGTAAAGCATTATGCATCTCTGTGATATTGCGCCACTGCTATATTATTTGAACATTTGCCAAAGCATCCGATCAACTTAACAACGCTAATTGAAATATTTATTATCACACATTTAGATGTTCCCTTGATTGAAGGAAAAGGGCATATCCTCTTAGTTACCTTGCATATGGGTCGGGAAGGATCCTTCAAGTTGACAAGCAAGTTGTCACATTTCAAATCGAAGTGCACTATGTTCCTTGAATGCAGATATTCCATTCCAAAAGCCGCATCCATTGCGATTATGAGCTGCTTGCGACGATCCAGATGCCTGAATATTTACAAGTGAAACCGGGAAATACAGAAAAGGAAGCACTTGTATAGTATCACAAGTCGCGAGTAAGTAAATTATCGGATGTAAAAGGATATCTACAACATTATAGTACCTGTCCTTGCAAATTAAAACATGTCTAAGGGAACCATTCACCATATATTCTGCGACAGTTGCAAGTGTTCCTCCAGGACCATCTTGCACTACACCATAAAATGCTACTACATTGGGATGGTGAAGCTTTGAAAGAATTTCAGCTTCGCGCCAAAACTCCACAGCCTACAGAAAATTAATACAAGTTGAATATCGTGAATCGACAGAGAGAGAAAATTTTCAATATAATCTACAAACAAACTGACCAGTCGCTCCTGCTCCGATGAGCGACCTGTGAAACAGCTCTTCTTTATTCTTTTGATAGCAACATCTGAACCCCTCCACTTCCCGTGATAAACAGTCCCATAGGTTCCAGAACCTAATTCTCTTAACTCTTCAAGATCCTTATTCTTTATAATCTGTAACATAAAAAAGGTCCACAGTAAGTGGCTGAAAGGGTCCAATATGATCTGATAATATTTTATCAAATTTCAAAATGAACTATCCTATAAGCATTTCATTGGTAGGTTTGTCAGTGATGTAGATAATATAACAAAGTGAGAGGTGGCACAGAAGATTATGCAACAATAATGATCAGGGGTAGTTATAATGTAAAGGCAGTTGTTTTCAAGTGTAGATGATAATATTCATATGCATGAAGCTACAAGGAACAAAAAAATGAAACTACAAGGATGAGGTGAGGTGAATATCAATGTATATGTACCAGAGCACATTTTAAAGTTGAGTCTTTGGTGGTTTGATGTTCTTGAAGAGAATTTCATCATCTTGTGGAGGGTGGAGAGTTTAGTTACTATGACAACTAGTGGATTTCCATCATAATGGAAATTGTAATGACTTTTAGCAGTGAGAAAAAGTTAAGCAGCAACTACATTACTACAATATTTATCTGCTCTTAGCTAGTTAAGTTTTTCAGGAAGAAAGCATTATGTATATATCGTATACAATGGAGAGGACGTTCTTCTCATCATTTTTCTTGTTTTTTTAATACCCTTGCTAAGTTGTAAGGGCATTTTCTAAGGTAATAACAACACATAAATGCCCAACATTGGTTTACCTGTGTGGAACATATTAATTAAATTTTCCTGATTAGGTGGCATCATACCTGCAGCATATGGAGGTCAAAATCTCCTAGGGAGACGTCAACAAGAGGAAACCTGGCATGCGGTGCTTCTTCCTTCTCATCCTTAAAGTGATAAAAGAAGATTTAGAAATTACAGATAAACCAAAGCACATTCCTCAAGTTTGCACAAGGGAAAAATACCTGATATTCAGATTCAGGTATCCTTGAGTCCATTTGACCATCAAATTGCAGACTTGGAACGCCAGATGTCTGGGGAGGATCAAAATCAGAAGGCAACTTCATATTGTCTGGTCTGATGATGCTACTTGGTTGCTGCTGAGTATCATCCTCAAAATTGCTACAGGAATCATTGTTATCCATTGCACTTCCACTAGCTCTAGAAAACGGATAACCATTTTCAATGGACTCCGCTTCTCCAATATTGGCATGAGTAGATGACAAACTAAGATGATCCTGATCCATGAGGGACACTTCTTTTCTTGCAAAATCATCTTTTGCTAACTTCTGAAAGAATGACCAGTGCTTAGGTTCATGTTCCATACTCAAACCAGTTCCATCTCTCTGCAGTGGAGCACTACCGGCAGAGCTATCTATGACTCCAGCCTCAGAAAATATATCAGGCAAGAAATCTCGAGGAAAACGATCATTAATATCAATAAGGATGTCTGCCTGTTCTGAAGTGCTGACGCCAACAGAGGGTTTCCCTTGGAAAGAAGTTACAGCTGGATTTTCTTCTCCAGTCAGAGGCTGTATTTGCTCCTCGGAGGTTTTTCCACTTATCTTTCCCCAGTGAAGCTTAGTAAGGTTAGAAGCAGATTCATCTTGGGGCTTTTCAGAACTACGGCTAGTCATAGGGAAATTGGACACCGAAGAATCCCTATCAGGAAGTACTACAGCATTTAGGTCAGGCTTGTAAAGATTTGACTCGAGATTTTCCTCAAGAACACTGGAATTCTTTGCACCAATACGATCAGTAACTGTGACTGACTTCTGAAATTCACTGGGTTTCTCTTCAATAGCGGGTGGGTTTGTAGGCATGGATTTTGCAGAAGCAAGAAATTCTTCATTCTGAGAATCTTCATTCCAATCAGTCAACTTGTCAATTGATTCTGTCATCTGTTGTGAAACATCTGATCGGGCATGAGTCATTAGGAACTGGGAACCAGAACAATCATCAGACTTGGACAAACGATCAAGCCCTTCCTGTTCTCTGGGAAATCTTTCTGAATGAAAAAGGCTCTGAGGAAGCACCTCTGCTTCGTAGTTGAAATCATTTGAACATGCCCCGGAGTCACCATGCACAGGCATAAATGCCTTACCAGATGTATAAAACTGGTCTTCCACATCAATCTTTTGCATATTTCCTTCCTTGACAGTATCCAGAGGAACTGAACTCCTCATATAATCCTGGCGCTTCTCACTATCTGTTGTTTGAACAACGTGAGTCCCTGTGTCTTCTGCAGCACTAATGATGGATGCATCGTCTCGCGATATGGCATTTAAAGATGAACTTTCATATTGATGTGAAGAGACAATCTTCTCATTTTTTACTGTCTGCATCTTATTAGACTCACTGATTTTGTGGACTGAGTTCTCTCCTGTCATCTTTGCATCCTTCAGAAGCAATTCCTTTTCTAGAGAATGGTCCTTAAAAAACTCAACCTTCTTCGGGATTGTAGTTTCATTTTTAACCTTCGTCTTCGATATTGATACTTCTGGAACGTTTGCTTTCAAGCTACCATGTGGCTGCCCCACAGCCATAGCCCCTTTTGAAGTCATGTGCCCATAAATAGAATGTGGAATCAAGTTTTCAGCAACTGGAACATGATTTGGTGGATGAGAACCATAATTATATTGCACTGGAACAGCTGGTGGGATATTATTTTTGTAATCTGCATCTGGGAAGCAGTCTATCTGGTGGAAAGTGTGCAATTGATGCAATTCAGGCTGTCCATGATTCATCGTTTGCACCGGATAACCACGTGGATTGGACTCAAAAGCAGGCGATGAAGTTGGTAGCATCATCTGAGAAGATTGGTTTAAAGAGGGAATGCCAACTTCTGGATGTGCAGAGCCCGCCACTGCTAAGCCAACTGCAATTTTACCAGTCTCCCGCTCAACACATAAACTCTGCAACTCCTCCAAGTTGTTTCCTGAAGTGTTCTCCATAGCGATGGAGTTTCTTCTGGATCCAAAGTCTATACCATTTACGGCAACAACATATTGAAGCTCGGAATCACTTTCTGCATTCTCGAGACTAAGCTGAGAATCATTTAAGTCATCATTTGAAATAAGAAATATCCTGAGTTTCAGGAATCCACCATCTTCGAGTACATAACATTCCTCCATCATATTGTGCAGGTCCTCTTCACAGGAGACTGACACCAATGCATCAAGATCCTCATCAGGAAGTTGATATTTGATTGTATGAGGTTGATTATATATTAAACATGTTTTCTGCACAAGCTCCTCCCAAGAAATATCCTTGCTTATCCGGACAATACGTGATTCACCTCCAACATACCGAAGCTTTCCATCTTTTGGACGAGGCAAAATTTTACCACCAAAACTGCAGAGAATCTTCAACATTGTAGATGAGCTACCAGAAGCACTTGAAGAAGTATGACTTTGAAAACCGTGACTACTCTTACATTCTGATAAGGTTTGATTTACAGACTGAAAAGGCTGACCATAAACTTTTTCTCCATTTAGAGAAGAGGCATTGCTCTCAGGATCTTGGATTCTCCTCTTTTCTGCAGCGGGGATAGTGGAAGTATCAAGTCCACTGTCAGAACTTGTGTGAAATATTCCGAGTGTTCCCTTTACATCCATATATACTGGTGCACTATTAGGCTCATTAGAGGAATTTGGAACAATGTGCTGCCTTGGATTCACCCTTTCCCGCATAAATTCGAGAGCAAACTCCTCACCAGTCTGAATAGAATAGTTGAGAACAGGTCTAGCCCCAACTGGAAAATTGAGATCAGGTCTAGCTCCAGCTTGTAAATTGAGATCTGGTGGTCTTATATAAGTTTTAATCGAATTGTATGGATCCTGAAAAGTCCATTGGTTCACAGAACCAAGCCCCTGATTTCTAGTCTCTGCAGAACTATAATGAACTTTTTCATAGTTCTTCAATTGGCCCATTTTAGCTTTTTCCATATTTTTTTCCATTTATTGACGTTCAAACTAATGGGATAAGAACCCGAGAAAACAAATGAAAACGAGTACCAAGAAAAAGCCATTTACTTTCCATATGGCAACCAGAAAGCTTTTTGTTTTCAGTCAGGCACCAAAATAAGAAATAAGCTTTCGCTCATTTCTTAATTTAGAAAACCTGACCGAAGAACTCCCTCAGCTCGAATAATCAGGACGGCACCTGTTAACTATTTCTCCAGAGTAGAACCTGCAAGCATTGTATGCAGCCAGTGCCAGAACACCTTGAGCTAGATTATCAAATTCATGAAAAGCTTTAGGCTATGAGAAGCGAAAGAAAAGAGAATAGGACAAAATGAAATTTAAAAAAAATAACTTTGCTCATCATATGACTTAATCTCCTCCCATAATACTGAAATTCAAACTTAAAAATTTCCTTAAATACATTAAAAATGGACAAACATAAGATTAAGTACACGTATGGGGCCCAGAACTAATTGCCCTCTCATTTTGCTTAGACACCAAATAAATAAATACGACTTTTAAACTTCACTCATGTTCTCTTCCCCACTTCATTGCTCCTCAGATACTTTGTGGATCCCAAAAGATTAATTGTGGACTATGCCACCCACTTCTACTGCCAAATATTGTGGCTTTTGTCCTTAACGAATCAAACTAATAATATTATCAGGTTCCAAAGAAAGCAACCAATGTTTCATATTTCTATCTTCTTGCAGGAGTACCTCTTTTGGGAAAGAAAACATTATGAAATCCTGTTTTGATTTGACTCAAATTTGTTAGATTACCAGGAGTAATATTGGAGAAACCTAATTAGAGGAAACACGTCTCGTTGTGCACAAAATGTATGGGAAGATCAACTGAAGACAGGATTAATTGGGGAAAGCTTTACTTTGAAGGCAAGATATGTTTTCGCAGAATATAGAAATAATGAAGCTAGGGATATCAAAAGTTTAAATTCTTAATAAAAGAACGAATGAAAGAGATAGGGGGAATGGAAGCAAAGACCTCGAATTATCCCTCCATTTTCTATAATCTAAATACCCATCATTCACTTTTTACGATAAGACATGACTAGCCCTGTGTTTCAGTTAAGAATTAGCCTTCTCTGAAAATGGACGTCGGACTACCTCCAGAATCAAAATTTTCTTGGATGGCGAGGCTAATCTAGCTTATAGAATGCAGTAAAAAGTTCAGCAAGAATAAACATTAGATAAAATTAAGATTTCTTCATTACACCTTAGTCTACAAACAAAAGGGCCTAAATTGCAATAGTGACTTGTGATTACATAGGACAGTTCTTATATGGGGCATGCATATTACTAAATACCAATAATGTCAAGAATATATGTTTCTCAAGGGTTAAAGGAGGATATATATATTTTAGATACAAGCCCATGTTATTCCTAGTTAAACTTGCTAAAATAAAAATCTTTCAGTACAGTTAAACCAACAGATATCAGAAGTGAAATTTTAATAATCTGTCTCTTGCCTTTTCTTCTAATATAGTCTGTTCTAGGATTTATTGCTTCGTGTGAAAATGAAAAGATTCCCACCTCCAAAAATAGTTCAGTGCATAGCTAGTTAACACTTGTTTATAAACATTCTTTAATAATTAATTCATAAATTCCTAAAATGATTAAGCATCTAATTTTGTAAATTGTTATCAAAATCGTGGGAGCTTGGAAATAAATTAAATTATGTTTAAAAAAAAGAAAGAGAAACAATCAAACTACCAAACAAGTATGCATCAAATTGTAAATCAATACTAATCATTTTGACGAATATACTCAACAGTAAAGCAAAATAAATCATAGTTGTAGAATTCAGATACAAACCGTCTACTCGAAATCTGTCTAAACAGAGATCTAAATGAAACAATCGAAATTCTAAAAAATGAGTTGTGCAAACATTCGACTTTAATTGAGCTAAAGAATTTACCTTTTCAATATGATGAACTTACAGTTAACAGAAAAGCCAAGTCTCTCTCTCTCTCTCTCTCTCTCTCTCTCTCGCTGTAGTTGGTAGTTATATACATGAAATGTATCCCTGAATTTTGATACAGACGCTTCAGGTTCGGTTCCTCTCTCGTTCCTTTCACTCCAATCTTCTCCAGTTAGATCTAATACGTAGTCATTTTAGGACTAACGTTTTTAATTTTTTACACGCTATTAGAGAGTCGAACAGGAGACTGCAGATGACACCAATACGGATATAATTGTCATTTAATGATGGAGTGCAAATATCAGTTCTCTAGTCCTTTCTCCACGCCTCAAGATTTATAGAGGCTTCGAGCGGATTTCGATAACGACATTTTAGTATTTTATTGCAACTGTTCCATTTATTAGTAACATTCTAATAGTTGTCGCTCTGCATGTTGATTAGAGCGTGTTCGGTAGAGATTAAAAGTCAACAATAATGGCTAATTTTTCAATTTTAATTGACTTTTAATCTCTACCGAACAAGCTCTTAATCTTCAATAGCTCAATCCAGTCTCACGTACAGTGAGTGTATAATGATAAAATATACAAATGNGCTCTGCATGTTGATTAGAGCGTGTTCGGTAGAGATTAAAAGTCAACAATAATGGCTAATTTTTCAATTTTAATTGACTTTTAATCTCTACCGAACAAGCTCTTAATCTTCAATAGCTCAATCCAGTCTCACGTACAGTGAGTGTATAATGATAAAATATACAAATGAAAACATAGAAATTATTTATATAATCTATGTAAGCATCTAATTAATTAAGATATCGAAAATGTGACATTCAAATAGGAGTCTTCAAATGAGACTAGATTGACACATTCGCTCGTGTAAACTAACACAAGCACCACAACTGTATATTTGGCTCGCATTTGTTTAAGAAAGTTATGACACAAGTTATCATAATGGACATGTTGAAAGTAAACGTGAATATGTAATCTATAAGGAAAAAGCTATTCGTACTTGATGTTCTACCCATTGGTTTACACTGTGACGTGTAAATGTCAGTTTCTTATTTTTTTTTCCAACCAAAAAATGGCAACACATTTGGGCCGGGTTTTACACTTGGACTGATTCAATACATACCCGCTAATTAGACCCGCTAATCAGAAAGATGAAGGAGTGCCGGGTTACTGAAAAAAGCTCAGAAATTGCCCGCGATTTTCTCTGTCCCCAAAAAATTGAAATTCGGTAGCCCGTCGAATAACTCGTTGCCGGCGCAACAAAGAGTTCATTTTAAAGCAACCACCGGCTTCATCTATTCGAATAGATGACAAACAAAGGTAGGTTTATTTTGTAAACGTTTTCTAATGTGGTTTAGATTGATTTCTACTTAAATATCCATCACTGAGTACTGATTTTTCTCTGTTAATGTTGTTGCCTATCTACGTCTGGAAAAATTGCCCCATTATTGGAATACCATGGCAATAGCTGGCTGCTATACCAAAATTTGTATTGATGGGAATTAATGAAGGTTACCCTTTTTTAACTAGATATTATCTTAGGATATACTTGGTTCTTCTATTCTTATGAGTTTCATTATTGTAATGTGGTATTTCATTTACCAATTACAATGATCTGAGTTATTAATCTCATTTTTTGGGAATAGTTGATTTATCTAAGTTGCCTTATCTGCAATTTGTGAAACCTAGATGCATATGAAATTACAAAGTAGAGAAGAATGATGATTTCAATTCAATATTTGTTCCGTAAATGACTTGTAACATTTTTGTTTTTTTTAATTCAGGCAAAAAAATTTGGAAGAGGTAGACGATGTCGTTCTATTAGAAGATGAAAATGACAACGTTTTCGACAGTGCAAACTTCGTCGATGATGGAATTGAGTATGAAGTTCAATGATGAAAAAGAAATGTTTAATTTTTACAAAAGATATGCGTACGACGTAGGATTTCCAGTTAAGAAAAGAAATTCGCAAAAGAATGATCCCGAAGTTGTGAGATATGTAGTGTTGACCCGTGAAGGCCAAAAAAGTAGTACTTCGAGCGGTTCTTTGAATCCGCAGGCTACCATTCAGACAGATTGCAAAGCCAGGATAACTGGATCTGTAGATGCATGTAGAATATGGAGAATAAACACAGTCAATCTCATTCACAATCATAAAACAAGTCATTCGAAGTCTAGGATGTAGTGCTGCAACCGAGAATTGAGTGCCCACGTTAAACGACGGCTAGAAGTGAATGATATGGCAGAGATTCCGTTGCATAAAAGTTACAACTCCGCAGTTGTAGAAGTAGGGGGTACGAGAATATGACTTGCGTGGAAAAAGACTGTCGAAACTATGTTGAACACGTGAGGCGGTTAAGAGTCGGAGAAGGAGATACTGCTGCAATACGTTGAACATGTGAGGCGGTTAAGAGTCGGAGGAAGAAGATGCTGCTGCAATACAAGCCTGTTTTTCGAACATGCAAGGAAGGTGTTCAGGTTTTTACTTCAGTATAGATTTAGATGAAGAGTTAAGGCTAAAGAATATTTTCTGGGCAAATAATAGGAGTAGACAAGCGTATAAGGAGCTCAGTAATGTTGTCACATTTGATATAATGTACATAAATAATAAGTACGACATGCCGTTTGCTCCTTTTGTTGGAGTTAATCATCATGGATAGTCAATACTTTTTGGTTGTGGGTTGGTGTCGAACAAAAATACAGAAACATTTGTCTAGCTTTTCAAGACATGGCTTGAGTATATGCATGGGCAAGCTCCTATTAGGATTATTACCGATCAAGACAGGGGCATGCAGAATGCAATTCAGATCGGGTTCCCGAAAAATGGCACATAATGAAAAAGTTGCCAGAGAAATTTGGATACCACGTCGAAAAGGGTGAGGTATTTTCTGCTATACATGTACTGGTATATGATTCTCAAACTGTTGACACATTTGAAGAAGGTGGAGAGCGATGGTGGACAAGTATTCCTTGATTAATAATGAGTGGTTATCAGGATTGTATGTGAACAGAGGCCCGCGGGTACCTTATTTTTTAAAAAGTAGCTTCTGGGCGGGAATGTCAACAACTAGCTTAGTGAGAGTATGAATGTGTTCTTTGATGGTTAGGTGCACTCGAAAACGTCGCTGAAACAATTTGTGGAACAATACGAGAGAGTATTAAGGAATAAAGTAGAGAAGGAGTTTCAAGTTGATTTTAAATCATTCTCACAAATGGTATCGTCTCCAACGAAGTATGAGTTGGAGAAACAATTTTAAAAAGTTTACACCATTTCAAAATTTCAGGAAGTTCAAGATGAATTCATTGGGAATGTTTATTGCAACCTCATATCTTCATCAAAGGGCTTTTCGGGCACAACCTACGAGATACTGGAGGATGTCATACTTGAACATCAAGTTAAGAACCAGAAGTATTTCGTGACATTTGAAAGAGAGAAATGCCACTTTGTTTGCAGATGCCACTTATTCGAGTTTCGAGGTATAGTTTGTAGACATGTGATCTCTGTACTTCAATGTAATACTGTCACAACATTACCGGACACCTATATATTACGGAGATGGAGAAGAGATGTTAGTAGAGCTCACATCGGGGTCGCAGTGAACTATGATGGTTCGAGTAGCATCCCTGCCCAATTGAAATATGACAAGATGTGTCAATTATTTGAGTCACTTGCAGACATGGCTACAGATGACGATCATATATTCCAGAGGCACTGGAGTGGATTGAATCCAAAAAACTCTCATTTAGTATGACATCAGATTGTGGAAGTAATGATATGTCCCAACATGTATTTCAAATATCATTGGATGGTGGAGCGTCGCAACAAAATAGCAATTTTGGTATACAAGATCCAAAATGTTCGGAGAGAAAAGGCGCAACTAAGAAACTTCGAAACAAAAGCCCTTTGGAATTAGCATCCAGTAACACAAAGGTGTGTGGCCATTTTTTTTTTTAATAATACGGTGTATATGTATAGTTATTATCTGTTGATTATACAGTCACGTTCAACTTCAACTAAGGGACGGAAAAGGAAAGCAGGCCCAAGTAAACTAGGAGAGGTAGAACCGATCGCACATGCACTTGATCAACTACTCAATGAAAATATGCCGGCACAACTCTCATATTCACAACTTCTAATGGTTAGTCTACTTCGATTCACCAATTTATTGGATTTCCACATTTTAGTTACATCATGAAATTTATGTAGGGTGATGGCGACAATCATGTATTTACACAACAATGAATGTCTCCAAATTTCTTCCCATCAGCTTCATTATTCAATGGTTAAAGTATGCGATTAAACATGATGAATTTATTTCAAATCATACTATAGTTTGCCTAATAAATTCATTATTTGACAATAGGAAATGCAATGTCATACTATTATCCAACATGGCGGAAACATGTGAATTTGGATGAGCAACATTGATGCAGTTATATGCCCATGCTCATATGTCTGACTTAGTCCAAGGGAAGTCCATTTGATCCATTTTATGTTTATGGTATTTTATTAGACTTTTATTTGAATGAATTATAAACCATATGAATATGTCTGACTTATTATAAGAAATGTTTATGCTGATAATGATTCTTGGATGTTGGGATTGGATTGCTGGAGCTTAGAATATTTTTGCTTAATTTCATGAATAAAACTTGGCGAATCTTGAGGAAGTTATCATCTTCAATCCCTATATTATTTTTGTTAAGGCGTGAGAGGATCAATCTTAGAATTAAGGTTATCATCTTCAATCCCTTCCTTTTATGTATTGTTACTGGTAAACTGGTACTCTTTGCATGTTACTAGTAAACTGGCACTCTTTGGTAATTTGGTAAACTGACACTCTTTTTATTCATTTTGTTATCTCTAGCATGTTCCACCAGGGAAGTGGGAATGCCCAAACTGTTGGCAGAAAGTGCATCTTTAGAGCCTATGAATCTGGATTATGTCTCAAAATGAGCACAAAGAAAACTTATCATTCGAAGATCAAAAAATGAAGACGAATCATCAGAGCCTATGTCACATATGTCGGAAGAGATGTCAAGTGCTCCT
>CAIGRK010051734.1:0-12438 GCA_903798315.1 Fraxinus greggii | reverse complement strand
ATTCTTTCAAAATACGTTTTTTCAAAACTCATTTTCAATCACATATCTTTCAATAAAATAATATTTTTCATCACATCAATAATTTTTCCTTATTTTTTAACCACATATTTCTCATCATGTAATTGTTTAAAATATATTTTTCCTCAATAATATCCATAAATACACCCTTAATATATACACTCATCACAATCCACGTGACTTCTTGTTTAAAAGGAAACAGCCAACACGGCATCTGCACAAAGCATACAATAAGAAACTCGGTGCCTTATTGCAGAGTTGAATTTAAGATAGAAAAAAATTTGTCCGCGCACAACACGGAGATCGTCCTTGCATGCGGAGTCATTGTGTCTCTGTGTTGCGCGGAGACACGACTTCTGTGACTCTGTGTGCATGGAGACGAGTCTCCGAGCATACAGACTTTTTTTCCTTTTTTAAAAAAAAAGTGCTAACAATATATNCCTTAATATATACACTCATCACAATCCACGTGACTTCTTGTTTAAAAGGAAACAGCCAACACGGCATCTGCACAAAGCATACAATAAGAAACTCGGTGCCTTATTGCAGAGTTGAATTTAAGATAGAAAAAAATTTGTCCGCGCACAACACGGAGATCGTCCTTGCATGCGGAGTCATTGTGTCTCTGTGCTGCGCGGAGACACGACTTCTGTGACTCTGTGTGCATGGAGACGAGTCTCCGAGCATACAGACTTTTTTTCCTTTTTAAAAAAAAAAGTGCTAACAATATATTCTCGTCTGATACAAAATCGTGATGATGGAATAGATGACTCTCTGTGCAAACACGGTTTGCATCCAATAATAGGTTTAAGCATTTATAAGCAAAAGCAACCCCTTAAATCTTTGCACTTCATTATAGAAGCACGAAATTTGTAGAATACAAAAATTTGATATTCAGGGCAACCCGAATCAACATTACCCTGAGCAAAAGTAACTGCTCAAATTCATTATAAAATTATTGGAGAATAACAAGAAATTCAGATTCTGGAACTGAATCAACATTACCATGACAGAAACAATAACATTGGTGGGAGGATGAACAGTAGTATTCAGGGGGAAATGAAGATGGATATATTTGGAGGACTGGAGGAGTGAAAAATGCGAGAATGAACAATAACATCTTATTTGTTACTATTGTATCTGCAGTAGACAAAAAATTGCCTTTTTTAATATAGTAGGATACGTGAAAATTGACTTCGCTAAAATAATTTAGTCCTTGTTTAACAGTAATTATTTGAAAACTCTTTTTTTTTTCTACGCAACCAATATTTGACACGAGACTTCTATGAAAAACAAGCACTTCCATGTCAAACATATAAGATCTATTATAAGGTACTTACCCTCAACAGAGCACGTGAATCAAAAAATTTTACTTATTTTGTAATCATGCAGCCTTCTAAAATTACTATTCAAAGCATTGTTTTTCTCAAATAATAGACATCAAATAAGGGTTTAGTGAATTTTTTGACCATTTAAGCTATGAAAGAGTTCGGTGACTAAAATGAAACGTTTCAAAGACCAGGATGCATAATAGGTACAATCGCATTGTCGATCCACGTATATTTAGGATTTTTTAAGAAAATATATATGTTGAAACTTTGGTTTTAAGTGATGTTATACAATAGGGTACCTATGTGCCTTATAAATTTATTATTGGGAGTTCGGGATCCGAAAAATATTTGACATTTCATGTAACTGTTATATCGATCTGAGTTATCAAATAATTTATTTTACTTCAAAGCTACCAAAATTAGATCGGAAGGATATCGTCTCTCTCTCTCTCTCTCTCTCTCTCTCTCTCTCTCATCTTGAAATTGTATGATGTGGGTTTTATTCATTTTAATTTTTAATTTGTTCTTTCACTTGTAATATTTTTTGAGAGATTATTACAAGTTAAAATCATTTTTTTTACTGATAAATAGTTTCAATTATGTAGAGATTCAACTTTGATCTAAATTGAAACCTAATTAAAATTCAATCTAGAAATTTAGGTTTTTGATTTATTTTATTGGTTGTCTAATATTCTTTCATTTGGTCAAGTTTAGTATGATCATTTTTAGTGTAAATATTTCTCCCAAGAATAGTTAGTGGCTTTTTCTTATGGACGGTAATATAATAATCTTTTGATAAAAGTTATAAAAACCAAATTCCAAGCTCAACATTCAACAAATCGATCATCGATTCACCAATCACATTTTTCATGGCGAGACACACGATCAGCTCAACTAGGTCAGTGTCTAATATGCTTCATGAGGTTTTTTGACGGCCTATATGCTTTCACACGGCATTGAATTATTCTATTTATACATTATTTGTACATTATAATTGACATTGTGTAAAAATCGAGGCATTGATTGTTTTAAATATTGTTAAAATTAATGATAAAATTGTATGTCACTAAATCTCGTATTTTTAATTAATGAAATTAAAATAAAACAGGGCCACCCTAGGGACTAGGCCGACGAAACCTATTTAGTAGAGGGAGTCTAGGCATTGTCACCAAGTAAAGCTAACCTCTTATTTAACCTCCATTTTTTTCTTTAAACGAGTTTCGTAATAATGATTTTTTGAAGAGTGTGCGGTTAAAAAGTGAAAAAAAAAATTGTTTTATGGATAAAAAAATTTTTATTGAGAAATTGTGCTATTGAAAATAAGTCATGTTTGATGGTTACAATAAATAGAAATTCAGAAAAAATAATATTTTAAATAGTAATTTTTGGAGGATATATGATTAAAAGTAGGAAAAAGTATGTGAATATGTGATTGAAAATGAGTACGAAAAATAAATAGTTTTAATTTAAAAAGTCAGCGAAGGACTGAATTTAAGAAGAAAATGAAAGGGAAATTTGAATAAATGGGCTCAAGCATGACCTAAATATTCAAAAAGAATAAGGTAACAATATACAAATGGGAGTTTGTCTTATGTTATATGGGACAAAAACTAGTGGATATCTACCTGTGAGTTTTGTCCTTTTCCCTTCACTATTAGTTACTCAAAATTGAAAAGGGGAATTAATTTTGTTTTCTCATTTACTCGACATGACAGGTTGAAAAAAAATAGTAAGAGCTTGTTTGGGATGAATTAAATCGGCTTAAAATTGAAAATATAGTTATTATTAGGTCTCACTCGTCTAATAAAAGTCAATAATAACATCTAATTTTTGAATTTTAATTCGATTTTAATCACTCACAGACAAGCTCTAAAATGTGTTCGGTAATTACTTGAATGATGTTGAAAATAATAATCATGGTTGTCAATATAAGGTTTGATGCACAAAATTTTATGTGATACCCATGACGGGATGGATAATTATTTATAAACCATTAGAAATGGTAAGTGTTATGCTCTAAATTCAATTGATTTAGATTGTAAATACTTTTAATATATTTAATGTATTTATTTGGACAATATCTATTATTTATTTTAAAATTACAATTCTTATGAATTATATTAAATAATAGAGTCCGTAAATTTAATTCTTAGTAATTTGTTAATCACATGAAGTTGTAATTGTAAGACACACATTACATATGATTGAATCTTATATCATTCGTGATCGTAAGTAATAATCAAAAACGAATATTGTTATTACGGATAAATCATTACATGTGACGTTTACTACTTATGAAGTAAGTGGTTGATTTTACAAGTTAAAGTGTGATGACACTTAAATGAATTTGTGAATATTTTGTTATAGAACAAAATATTGGAGAACCGTTGGAGAGATTCTACACGAATAACTATCTGAGTGTTACTAGTTAATTTCTAACGTTTGGTGATGGAGTAGATCCTTCGATTTGAGGTTATTATAATACCTTATATGATGACAGTCATACTTTGACAATGTTGGATGTTGCTCTATTAAAAGTCGCTAAGACAACATCGTTCAGGTATATCAAGAATTTAATAAAGGTTCTGAATGATCAATATGAGATTCGTCACTTTTAGATAATAAGAAATTATGATTTATAATTCATTCAATTACGCTGGTAATGAAATTATTGGCTAAGATGTGCCTGGCCAAGAAGGTAATCAGAAATTGAAGGCTATGTATGAAGACTTTTTAAGTTCACCATTTGAAAGTATGATTATTTTCCTACGATGTGATCCTAAAATAAAAATTACTTGCAATTATAGAAGTAAAAGTCTTAAGTGTAAGGTGAAGTTACTTATGAATAATTAATATTTTTATTTTATCCATTTAAAACAATAAGTTACTCTAGAATTTATTGGTAAACGTTTTAAGTTTAGCCAAACATATATGCTTGTAGCCAAACAAACAAACAGGTTTTTATATTCGAATTTCAGTAATTTATAATAAAACTTAAACAAATATTGAGTCCTTGTTTGACAAAGCTTTTGAGATTATAAGCTAATGCTTCTCATTAAATGTTTCATTTAAAAAATGAATAAAAATTATGAGTTCAAATTAAATGTATGATTAAAATGAAGTTTCACCAACTATTAAAAAAAAAAAATAAATTCAAGCAGGTCCAAGTGATAACGAAGTTGGAAAAAGCCACGAGTATAAGGAATTTTTGACAAAATTTTCACCGACGCTGATGTGGCCGCAGATGATTGGACTTTTTTTTTCTCTCCCTTCGTCTTTCAATCAATTCCCGCCATGTGGTTGTCTGTCAACCTTTTTCGTCAAAATTTTATGTATTTATAGTACGATTGAGCAGTAGTATAGCTTGGCCTGCATGCTTCAAGCCAAGTCAAGTAACATATAAAAAATTATGTTAAATAAAATGTGGAGAGAAATCACATTATCTTCCAATAAAAGAATATTAACAAAATTTGTTTTAAAAATATTTTAAAACTGTCCAATGATATAATGTTTTGTGAAATTCTGGAAAATGTCAAATTTTTCTAACAATGTAGCATGATTGTTCTTTCATTAGGGTTTAGATTTCTAAGTCTATTTAAGCAATATATTGTTTTTTTTATATGATTTGGTTATTTATTTTTTGAAAATTAGTACAAAAAACTTCGGAAATTTTTTAAATTCAGTATTCTTCAAAATCAATGAGACTAATAAGAAGCATTATTCTTTGTTATTGAATATTGGACAATTTGGACTGCATCATTTCTCCTCAACAAATTGGTGTTCGATTGAGTGGGTGTTTGGCCCCAATTTTTTTTAGGAAGAATTAGTTTTTGAATAGTGATTGACGGGAGAATGTGTGGTGGAAAAGTGATGAAAAATTTTAGATTTGTATGTAATTTTATTTTATTTGAAGAATGTGTGGTTGAAAATGAGTACTGTACAAAAATGAATTAGAAAAAAGGAAAAAGAATGAGGATCAAACATGGTGTAAAATCCATCCGAAGAGGATAAGAGTTGGAAATACGACAAAACCATATACTTCCATTACACAAAACCTACAAAATGAAAAAAAGATGGATTACTTTTTAAGCCTATAAAAATTTGGAATTATACTTATCGTATACCATTGTGTAGGAAATTGGCCATTGATCGAAAAAAAATATTGTTAAAATTAATGTACAAAAATTTATCATCTCACATGATGTCAATTTTGATGTAAAATATGATGTACATGTACAATGATTGAAAATTTTAAGACTTATGTATGATTTATGCTTGTAATTTAACATACATATTTGATAATCCAATTTAAGCCCCTGCTTGTTATTGTTAAAATTTTTAATTAAAATTAATAATTAATTTTAATTATATATTTTATAGAATTCATAACTTTTCAATCATATATTCATAAAAAATGATCATCAACTTATGTATAATTGAAAATAAATATACTTTTTTCTAAAGTGAAGCTCAAACATGGGCTATGATACTTGGCCATGTCGACAAGAAAGTCCAACTTTAAACCCAAGCCTTCCAAACCCAAGCCTTCCAAAATAGTCAAATAAAAGTTCTAACTATGGTTAAGAAATCTTGACCATGATTAGATTCGTTCTAAATACAGCGAATCAGTTAGCGCCATCCTATAAAATGACAACACCGCCAGCCTGTAGAGATTGAGACTTAGAAAAAGTAAAGAGAAAATCAAATCCTGGAAGTTCTTTAGTCCCCAGGATTTCTCATTTTTTTTGCATTTTTCATCCTTTCGTCAATCATTTCAAACCCTAATGGCCGTGTCCAGCTGTGCCACTGCTAGGGCTTTTCCGTTCTTCGAATGCCGTACAGATCCGGATTTCTCCCGTCCTGAGATCCCTTCCTTTGGCGATAGAAACAAATTTGTTATCGGAAAGGCGGCGGTGGGGCACGGCCTTTCTTCTTTGATCTTCAGGTTTCCGCCGAACTTCGTGCGGCAGCTGAGCAACAAGGCTCGGAGGAACTGCAGCAACATTGGCGTGGCTCAAGTGGTGGCGGCTTCGTGGTCGAATAACCAGCCGGCCTCAGGACTCACGCCGGCGGCTAAGGCCGTCGACGCAGCCGCTTCTGCCGCCATGACGCCAGTTGAGGTTGAAACTGGCGTCGAGAAGGTGACCGCTGCGGTGGAGAACTCCCATTTTAATGGCAAAAATGTACAGTTTGAGGACTTGCCTCATTTGAAATACGCTTCTTTTTTGAATTCTGATGGCAGCATCGCTATTCATGCCGGTAAGTTATTAACATATGTATGTATTATCTAAACTACTCGTTAATTCTGCTATTTTTACAGATTTGATGCGCTTTATGTAAATGTTTATTTTTTGCATTTTTGCCTATTATCATTTCTTTGGGAGAGCATGAGTTTATTAGGTGTCCTGAGAGATTTTTTAGAGGTTAACGGGGATGGAAGGTGCAATTATATATTTATTAGTATTATCTGATGGAAGGATATCAAGTCATGATTCGCATTTGTAATTATCAAACGTGGGGGATGTGCCTAATGTGATGTCTTTTTGTTATAAATTTTACAGGGTCAAATATATGACGCCAATGAATCTTTACCTAGCTTATGAGCATGTTTTATACCCCCACAGATATGAAAGAACGCCTGTTAAAGGCATAAGTTATCTCGTAGCAAAAACAATTTCGAGTCTTAATATACCTCTGTCTGTGGAATCTTGTACTGTATGACAATGATATGTCCTTTAATGTTTCTCATCCCATCTCCATATTTTTTTATCTTTCAAACTGTAAATTTATTTGGTTGTGCTGCATGGACATAATAATTTACATAATGGTTACATAGGCATGATGTGGTGCGATATGAATGGGTCGGAATTTCTTCAATCAAAAAACTTGCATACTCGCTTTTTCACCCTTTATCTGTATGTGAATTATTATATAACTCTATGTACAAGTAGCATTATTCAAATTTATTACTGATCTTTGCACAAGCATCCATCTCTGCATTATTCTGTTTTATGGAAATCTTATAAATTTTGTTCAGGTGAAAGATTGGGTCGCGGTATAGTTACTGATGCAATAACTACCCCAGTAGTTAACACGTCTGCTTATTTCTTCAACAAAACTTCTGAGCTCATTGATTTCAAGGTATGGAGTATGGAAGGTTGTTTAATCTGGCAATTAAAGATTCTGGAGAATGATATTTATTCTTAGTAAATAGAAAAGCTTATTGATTGGGAAGTGCCTGCCTAAGTTTAGGTTTGTGCCATGGAAATTATTTTTGGAACACTTATCTACCGGGAAAAAAGAAAAAATAATGTCTACTCCCTTGAGGAGATATTCTGTACTACTACAATAGCAGGTGGTTGGGACAAATTATATGACATGATTTGATCTGTTGGCAGGAAAAAAGACGTGCAAGTTTTGAATATGGACGCTATGGAAATCCTACTACTATTGTATTGGAAGAGAAGATAAGGTCACTTCAGTTCTATCTTCTATTACTTTTCTCTTTTAGCATGCAATTTACAAGACAAACTGAGTAGATAATATGAGGCTATAATATGTTTATTTTCTAACTGCAACAGTGCGCTCGAGGGAGCTGAATCAACACTGTTGATGGCATCTGGAATGTGTGCTAGCACTGTCATGTTGTTGGCACTGGTTCCTGCTGGTGGGCACATTGTGACAACCACTGACTGCTACAGGAAGACTAGGATATTTATTGAGACTATTCTGCCCAAAATGGGAATCACGGTATGATCTTTCTTGACCCAACCATTGTTCCTGATTACAGTCATTCTAAAAATAAGGAATTTGGACCAATAGATACAAAAGAAAAGCAATAACAAGAACGTATCACTGGGATCTAAATTTCTACTAGATTCTTGAGTTGTATTATCCTTCAAATATATAATTACAACTCAATAACAAAATAGCAAGCCTTATTCTCTTTATATTTGCAGTTGACTATATGAAACCTTTTTGCACTCCATTCTAGTTGCTACAATATTTACAAAAAGATGTAATAAAATCAAATCATCTGCCTTATATCATACTATGTCTGTTTTGGTCTACTTCACTCTCGCTTATAATTTATTCTACTGCAATTGCATTGCTCTTGTGAATATAACATTTTCCTTGCATATGAATAATATGCTCCAACCACCCAATTGTTCCTACCAGAGACAGAGAGAGAGAGAGAGAGAGAGAGAGAGAGAGAGAGGGGTGGAAAGGAAAAAGTTGGTAGATTAGTTTATTTCTGTTACAAACTCTACTCATTTTTGGTATATAGTGCACTGTGAGCATCGGCTTTGGAACATCAAAGTCTTGATATTCTTCCTTATTATAATTACATGCAGGCCACGGTCATTGACCCTGCAGATATTGGAACTCTGGAGACTGCATTAGAGAAGAACAATGTCAGTATTGAAGAATGTTTCCTTAATGCATATTCTTTTGTCTGGATTCAAGTGATGGTGATGAAAATATGAGGAATATTGAGCAAAGGTCAATACTGTTTCCATGCAGGTGACACTTTTCTTTACCGAGTCTCCAACCAATCCATTCCTGAGATGTGTTGACATTGAGCGGGTTTCAAAGCTTTGTCATGAAAAAGGAGCCCTGGTTGTCATTGATGGGACATTTGCGACCTCTCTCAACCAGAAGGCCTTGGCTCTTGGTGCTGATATTGTTCTGCACTCTGCAACTAAATATATTGCGGGTCACAATGATGTATGTAGTCTGATGGATTTATTTAGATTACAGGATTTTTAAAAACTGTATGATTGTTACTTTTGTTCAGTTTTGTTTTATATCCTACGTTTCCTTTGCAGGTTCTTGCTGGTTGTATCAGTGGTCCTGATAAGCTCATTTCATTAGTTCGTAACTTGCATCATATACTGGGTGGTGCTCTTAATCCTGTGAGTAGTCTTTATTTATAAATTCTTTGGGCAGCAATAGCCATGTTATATTTTTTCTTATATCTTGCAATACTATTTTGTTGTAGACTTGTCTTTATTTGTAATTGAGTTTATATAGTAACGAAGCATGCTTAGATTTTCTGTTCTCTTTTTTTCCCCCTTAAAAATCAGAATGCCGCATATCTGATCATTAGAGGCATGAAGACGCTGCATCTTCGTGTACAGCAACAAAACTCTACAGCATCGAGGATGGCCGAGGTTTTAGAGGCGCATCCAAAGGTAGGTTGATGGGTTCAAAATTTGAACCTGCATCCAGTAGTAGCTTATTTCAATTAACTTGTTGAACGTGAATAATTATTTCTTGTATGGTTGTTTGGGGTGAAAATTTCAGTTGCACATTGGGTTCACAAAACTATTTTTCAAGAGTTGTGATTAATTTACATTACTGATCTTTTTTAACAATGAAATGGAATACTGTACGAAGTTCTATGGAAAATTTTGATGGGAATACATCATAGGAACAAATATGCGCTGAGAACATAAGATATAGAAAGGTGAAAACAGATGTTTCAGTGCATGCTCCCATTCAATGTCATTGATAATTCTTTTATTCTTCTCTCTTTTTTCACAAGCATCCTCTCATTCAATTGAAAGCAGAATTTATGCCTCACTTTCCTGAGCCCTCTTGACGCTACTTTTTGAGTCCATCTCTTTACTGCTGAAACTATATTGAAGTCATCATTAGAACTCTGTCCCTCAGATCTTATGACTAACATTATATTCCCTCATAAAACTGCTTCTGTATTATATGCCTTAGGTGATAACTGGTCTATTTTGCTAGTTTACTGGTTTTAACTTTTTTTCCCTTACATATGAATCGTGTTAGTATCAAGCACCAACGATTCGTAGTTTTACTCGCCAATAAAACATTTGATTATCATCCTTGAAAACATATACAGTACTACTAGAATTCGTGGCAAATGGACAAGTTTTTATACTGGAATAAGTAATATCTAGCATACATGAATTGCAGATTAGGCATGTCTATTATCCAGGCTTGACAAGTCATCCAGAACATCACATTGCAAAGAAGCAAATGAATGGGTTTGGTGGTGTGGTTAGTTTTGAGGTTAGTGTAAAATTGCTGAACTGGAACCTTATATATATATGTATATTTCTTTTTGAGCATCTCCTCTAAAACTTTATCATTGTGAATTTTGATTTAGGTTGACGGAGATCTCCTGAGAACTGCAAAGTTTGTTGATGCACTGAAAATTCCATATATAGCCCCATCCTTTGGAGGATGTGAAAGCATTGTTGATCAACCAGCAATCATGTCTTATTGGTATGTCCTTTTTGAAGTGTGATAAGCGAGTAGTATAGTTACTTTTCCAAACTGTCTCACTTGGCCCAGATATTTCACAACACATGTTTCATTAGAAAGGGATGGATAGCATTTCGATAGAGCATGACCCAGGCTGTCCCAAACAGAACAATAAAAAATGAAAGGTTTGATAGCATAGGTATTGCGCGTGCAGTTTAATAAGTGCAAACCCTTAATACACTTCAAACCCTTTTCTAGAGTAATGCTGCGACTAAGATGCTTCCAAGCATGAGGTTCTATGGTTTATTATTTAGTTTCTCGGATAGGGAAAATCCAGTGGGTGTTTGTGGTACATACTCCACTAATGGTTTTATTGACATCTGTACATCGTTATTGGAATGTTTTGAAGGTTCTATTCTTCTTTTTCATTGGACGGTATTACGTATTTGAAGGACTTAAATTTTCACATTAGACCTATATATATTAGCTGTTACACTGACTACCTAAATGAAACTGGCTTCAATGAACTTGAAAAAAACGTTTGAAATTATTTTTATTTTTGGATGTTTATGATGATAGTGAGTGCTTGTCCCTAATAAGATTCAACCAAGCTTTTAGCTGTAGAATCTCTCTTGCTCCATGTGTGCGTACGCATAAGGTGAAAGTGTAGGTAACATGTTCCGTGTTGTACGTTATTCCAAATCAGGGATCTTTCCCAGTCGGATAGGGCCAAGTATGGGATCATGGACAACCTGGTGCGCTTCAGTTTTGGAGTCGAAGATTTCGAAGACTTGAAGGCTGACATTCTTCAGGCTCTGGAGGTCATATAGGCCGTTTAATCTGCTGATTGTTTTCTCCAATTCGTTTACTATGTACTTGCACCTTTTGAGAAGGTTCTCTATTCCAAATCTGTTGAGAATAAGATCTAGTTTGTCATTATATTTTGGTCTTCGATTGTTGCTTGAACATCAAAAGTGACTGGTTTTAATTACTGGATGATCATGATCATCAAGGGAATTATCCCCTTAATGGATTTGAAAGCAATGTGTTTTACTTATTTATTCAATCTGCGACTATTGCCATTATTGGAATCAAACATCGGTCCTTGGCTTTAGGAAATTCTTCAGTAAATTCTGGTTCGTGATTGACAGCTTCATTCCGAACAAATTAGGACGCCTCAGTGGATTCAGGCCCTTGATTACGCAGATTCGTATGCCTAGCCCTCTCAATTCTTTAGCAATATGATTAATGCACCTCAGCTAACTAGAACATTATTTGAAGAGAGGACTTCACTTCTTAATCTCCCATAACAATCTTCTTGTTTCGATTATGTTTCTTAAATTTAAAATGTTTGGCAATATATTTATTTTTATGGATTTTTGGGTAAGGCAAAAAACAAAATGTTTCGCCCCCACTGAACTTCCTTCCTAGGACCGCCTCTAAATTGACGATCAAGAGTGTAGATAGGTGGTTTCAGCTCATGGCAGACCAAGTCCATTAAGTCCATTTATATTTAAAAATAACTTTTTGTTGAAATTTTTTCTGTGTAGCAGTCCAGTACACACAAAAAGAATTGTCATCCCGTGAACTCAAGAAGCCATTATATGCACTGTTATATGACTTTAAACTAGTGACGGATCTAGCGAATCCGGGCAGACCATGAATTTTATTAATACTCTCGTGAAAATAGAAATCAAGCAATAAAAGTTGAGAAGAATAAATAAAATGCCCTTAAAAACTTGCTTTCACAATCCTTGAATAGGAATAACCTAAGAAAAATCAACTATTAGAAAGATTGTCTGAAAGAGTGAAAATAAATGTTGTGTTGTAAAATCGCCTAAATAATTAA
>CAIGRK010051730.1:1731-12821 GCA_903798315.1 Fraxinus greggii | reverse complement strand
CCTAAAAATGCATTTTCACGTCACGTTGCATGGTTCCGCTACAGTGTTTTTGTTATTTTGGGTCAAATGAATTCTGTGAAAAATGACATCTATGCCCTCATCTCGTGGAATTCAAACAGGTGCCAAAAATAAAATGAAACACGTGTTTGCATTGATGGAGGGGTAGAATGGAGAAATGAGTGCTTGCATTGTCAAATTGTTCAAAGTGTTTAGTGCTCCAACGTTCCTTTTTTTCCCCCCTAACAAATGAGGAAAAAAAATGCGCCCCAAACAGGTGCTAGATAGAATAGAACATTACATTTGACCACCCCACAGTAAAATGTAGGTCTAGTACAACGGTTGCACCTGTGTTTTCCGTTTACCAGGTGAATTTATGAAAGAAAAACAAAAAAAAAAAGGATTTTTCGTTTGTACGGAAAATCGTTCGTAAGAGGTTATTTTTGGGAGTTTATTGCGATTAAAGCATCTCCAATGATGGTATAAATTCGGTGTAAATTAGTGCCTCTAAAACCACTTTTACTGGATCTAAATTCAAAATTTTCTCCAATAGGAAAGTCTAAATTCAATTTTTGCCTCTCATTGATATAAAAAAATATATAAATTTACATCTTTTTTAACATTTTATGTCGAAAAATAAAATTTACATTTCCTTTGCATCTCTACTTAGATTTTCCTTAGTTGACAACCCCTATTTGTATATAAAAATTAATATTTTTTAATTCATTTAATAATCTCTCTCAGGTAGAAATAAACATATACTCACATGTGACCTTATTTTTATGAAGGATGTGAATATGCTACAATGCATTAGAATATAAGGACATTCAAAAAGATGATATAAAACAAAATGGTGTATATCTATTTAGTATTGGGTTTTATAATGAATGTTACTATGTGTCAAATTCATAACATTCTATCGAATGTTAATAAAAATTGCAAGACAATTAAACACGTATTTAATGCCCGTTCAAATTATATGATTCTCACATTGTATTTGTTATTGAGTTACGAAGAAACTTTCATTTTGCTGCATATGGAGATGTACACGATAAGATCATCACTATCAAGACGGTGATATTTTTTATTTTTGTATACATAAGTTAGGATAAATTTGACGTTAATTATCATAAGGGGGTAAATTTGAGAAAAATTTGAGAAACGGTCAAAATCCACCGATTAGTGGATTGAGAAAAACTGTCAAAATTAAATTGTACTGATATCGGGTGGTTTTCAAACCATCCAAAATGGGTACACAAAAAAATTAGCAAGCACCAATTTTTCAAATCTTCATTAACGGTATCACCTAAAATCGGTCAAAAAAAAAAAAAATTCCAAGCAGGCCCCTAATGGTTCTTCTAATTGATCACGTGCAATTCAGATGATTTTCATTTTGTTCTGATTCAACCCTACTAAAAGCTGCAAAAGTTGTATTACGTTCAAATTGGGGTTTTATATGTAATTAACAAATTTTACACAAAATTAATTAGATATTCACTTAATATATCAATAAATAGGAGTGGATGCGGTCTGATTCAGTGCAATTCTGAATGGAATCGAAACAAGTACAAATGAGAATCTTAAAAATGAAACAATTTATTTCATATTCAACTATAGAACCGAATTGGAACCAAACTGGAACTGAACCAACTGTTTCAATTCGGTCCCGCTCAATTCTTTATATCGGAAAAAAATAAAAAAATAAAATATGAAATTACTTGTCAAATTGAAAATAGACAAAAATAATTAATAAAATCACTTATCATTCTTGCAGTCTAATAATACAAAATATCAATTGAACAAGACAACAAACAAAAATCCACTTCAAAGCTCACGATCAACTTATAAAGGCGAAAAAAATTATAAACTATTAAATATAGCATAAACGGTAGAATCTCGATCAAAAACTAATTTTTAAGAAAATCCATATAATAATAGTCTCATTATCTTTAGTAATTCTCAAGAATCGTGATTCTTGATGGCTGAGCACTTTTAAACAACGAGAAGTTTGAATTCTTATGAAATGTTGAACTAACAATATATGTTTCCTATTTTGTTGTATTAAAACTATGAATTTGTAAAATATTTATATAACTATTTAACCTTGAATTTTGTTTACCCATTAAAAAAAAGAAGAAGAAGAATCGTATTGAGAATGAAATTTTAACGTAAGATAATTTTGAAGTCTAGCTTTTAAAGATTTAGTGCATTTTGGTGCAAGCAAAAAGAGAAATTTGAGATAATCGAATCCATTGCTGGTTTTCAAGGCAGTGCCAATAATAAGACCGGAACCAAGCAGTTATTGATGTATGATCCCAAAATTGACTCATTTAGTAGAGCAATCGGAGCCGAACAAACAAGTTCTATTTGGTTCCGATTCGATTCTATCGGTTCCGGAAAAAAAATGTCCACTAGGAATCAATAAATAAGCAAGTATAGGACATAATGTGTACTTATCACTTTGCATAAACTAAGTGACAAACACATTAATTAATTGATAAATCATTTAATTCTATGACCTAACAAGAATTTATTCATTCAAAGTCAAACTATGATAACATAACGCACATATGAGGTGACATAATGATCAAATGTCATCCCTATTATGTAGGCACCCCACCAATAGGGAGTGACATTTGGCCATTATGTTACCTCATATATCAAGGATCATGTTCTTCTAGCAAAATTCATTCAATAATTATTCAATGCACATTGCAAGTTATACACTAATACTCATTAGATCATTTCTTTATGTTTGTATTTGTTTTTTTTCTCATTTAAAATACGAGAGCAAATAAATATTTTTATACAATGTTAATTATTGTTTTGACAGTATAATTTGTGTTAATTTTGAGAACGAAAATATAAAAAATAAATACTATAATTTTTTTTAATAAAATATACTAATTTGAGAATAAGAATTAAGAAAATAAAAATGAATATTATAATGAGAATGATTTTTTATGTATTTGAATTTGAAATGTCGGGAGTTATATTTATTTTTTTAAACTTTTAACGAGATTATAGTTAAAGGAGGACTCCATTATTCCGTTACATAAAAATCGGGAGAGAAAGTAGGATTCAACAAATGAATTGAATCAAATTTATGATAAATTATTAATCCGGACGCCTGGCATCACAACACGGACGACAGCGTTGGATCTATTGTAGCTCAATTTCCTTTTTTCTATTTCCTTTCAATTTTTAACGATTTCTTTATGATACAATATACGCCATTGAAAGATTCTTTAGTTTTTCATTTTTGATTATACTTGGAAGACCATTATTTTGGTTGTTTTCAACTCTGAAAAGGATTGCTTTCTCTTCAGTTCGTCGTTTCAGCGTTTATTTCAATTTATGATTTATATTTTTACTATTTTTGCAGAAGAAGAGGAATTTGGTCTCGGGGAATTTGCTTTGGCTGGATACTGATTTTAGTGATTTGGTTTGTTCAAAACCTGGAAAATTTGTCGAACTGATTGGTACCCAATTTTTGTTGGTTTTTGAGCAGATAAACAGTGATTGTCTGTTTCCGTGTTTGTAATTGTCCGCGCAATAAATCGAGGGAACTTTTTTACGTTCAGTTTTGGTGGATGAGAAACAAATTTCATCGTGCTTGAAGCTTGGGGTTTTAAATAGAAAAGATGGATGGGATGCGGCGGATACTGATGGAGATTCTGACAGAACCCCAAAGGGGCGGTGAATCAGTGCTTGGCACTATTAAGATTGCTGTTTTACCCATAGCAAAAGTTTTTACTATGTGCTTTCTGGGATTCCTCATGGCCTCCAAGTATGTTAACATTTTGCCTGCTAATGGAAGGAAGCTTTTAAATGGGGTAAGCACTATTTCTGTGGGGACAATTAAATTTTACTATTGCACTTTCTGTTTTTGTTTTTGGATATTCTGCATTAGATCTAGCAATAAACTAAATGGATGGTAAAAATGAATTAATGGAGGTGACATCAAATTTATTTGGAAAAAAGTTTTATTTATTGTTTATTATAAATGTCAACACTTTTCAAAAAACCTGCACTTAATTTATGTTCAGTTCTATGGTAAGACTATTATGAGGAGGGAGTTTATGTTAAGAGGAAGTGAAAGAAACTTCAATTCAAAATCCATTTGTGTAAAAAGTTTGTTAAAGAAAATATTACTTTATGAGTGTGTCTACCTTGCATTAATTAGGAGATGAATTGTTTAAGTTTCATATTTTGCGTATGTTATTCTTTTTCTAAGCAGTTGATAATATCTGCAGTCATTTCCCTTCACTACTGTCTAATTGTTCATATGACTTGATGCAGCTGGTTTTCTCACTTTTGCTCCCATGTTTGATATTCTCTCAACTTGGACAAGCAATTACTTATGAGAAAATGCTTCAATGGTATGGATTACATATTAATTCGCTTGCTCATTTTTAATTGCAATAACTTGTTATAAGAGCTCAACTGACATTTTTGTCATTTATAGGTGGTTTATTCCTTTCAATGTTGTTCTTGCCACCATATCAGGATCCATTATAGGTCTCATTGTTGCATCGATTGTCCGTCCCCCGTACCCATTCTTCAAGTTTACTGTTATACACATTGGCATTGGTAAGTATTACATTTGGACATAAATTTTCAGTTATTTTGTCCTCTTATCACAAACTGAGATCGGCCTCTATCTAGGTCAGATTGCAGCAAGAATGCGTCGATCTACTTACTGCAACCTAGGAATAAAAATGTCATAAGACAGGATTTTTGTTTTTCAATTTTCTCATCTACTGTCTGAAACCAATCGAATCCAGGATCCATCTAATGAATTCCCATCTAAGTTTGTCATAGGACTTTTCAAAATACATTTGAACTACTGCTCTCTTACTCGGTAATCGTACTTTGCAATTAGACCTTAATGAAAGAATTTCCTATTTTTAAATAGGAAAGTTTTTGAAAACTCTTTTACAAGCAAAAACAAGAGAGCACTCCACAGAGTGTAAAAGATTTCAAACAGAATTGGTAATGTACAAATCTATGCATCGAGCTTGTCAGTCTTAAATCATTCGAAGAATTCCGAGGGAATTGAGATTACCAAACACTCATACACGTCATTGTGTGCAATTTTGGTTTAATTAATAACCATCTTGGGAGCTTCTACAAAGACCAGCCAATTATGATAGTGAGTTTGAGAACATTGTGATGGAAGTCAATAATAACTGGCACAAAATAGGAGATTGAAAAATATGAATTGCATTGATTGATTATCGGTATTACAATGGTTTATATAGTTGAACCCCAATCAACTAAATAAAGAAACTACAAAAAAATAGAAGACACACATCAAAACTAATCCCTAAAGATCAGGGATTACTATAACTATCCTAAAGGTCAACAATTGAAATGATTACAAAATAATATTAATTATTCACAATTGTCTATGGTTTCCTAAAATAGTAGAATCGTATTTTCCCACACTTCCCTTAGGCTGGTGAGTTCCATTCTCAACTTTCTGATTATTCCTTGAAAAGCTGCACTAGAGAATCCGTTGGCGAGTATGTTTGCAGGTTAATGACTAGTCGAAATAAACGATGTACAAATTAGATATTGCCCAACTTTTTCTTTATAAAATCCTTGTCAACTTCAATGTGTTTCATACGGTCTTATTGTACTGGATTATGTGCAATATTAATAACTAATTTGTTGTCACAATAAAGCCTAATAAGTGCCTTCTATTCAATTCAGACCTTCCAGGATTATCTTTAGCCATAATAGCTCACATATCCCAAGTACCGTTGATCTAATTTCAACTTCAACACTAGATCTAGTAACAAGTTTTTGTTTTTTACTATTCACAAGATTCCCTCCTGGTAGAGTACAATAGTCTAAAGTTGACCTTCTATCAACCATAAATCCTATATGATCTGCTTTTGTATTGACTTCAAGAGTAAGTCCTCCGAAGACTCATTTTCGTAGTATCCTTTTTAAATATTGCAAAATTCTAAATACATCTTTGAGATGTGATAATAGAGGTTTGTGTATGTATTAACTCACAATAGTGACTACATATGTTATATTTGGTCTGGTATGTGGCTAGTGAACCAGTCTTCCTGTGATCCTATAATAGAAGTTTTTATCCACTGCTACATCTTCCAGATGATCACTAAGTCGGTGATTGTACTTTATGGGTGTTTCTGCCAAAATCTGTCAATATTTCGTTGTGATATAAAGATTCCTTCCCGAGAATGAGCTACCTCAATGCCGAGGAAGTACTTTAGCTTGTCTGTTTTGGACTTGCTTGGATTGAGGGTTTGGTGCCTTCTTCCTTGAATAAGTTAACAATTGACGAGTAGAGCCTTAAGTCTGCTTCTCATTCACCATTTCTTGTCATTGTTTGGAACTGTGTTTGGCTAAGTGCTTAAAGTATTTACATCGACTCCAATTGGAAACTCAAGAAAAGATAGATTTGTCCTTATTTTCTCTGAATAAGGTCTCTCCCTGAAGATAAGGACTAAAAAAATGTTGTTATGTTTCGACAAATGTGACATTTGCTGACACGTAGATCTTTCTTATTTGAGGATGATGATAGTTGTAACCCTTTTAAGTAGATGAATACCCAATAAAGACACATTTAAGAGCCAGTAGATCAACTTTTCCCCCATTTTGAGCACGCGCATGAACAAAGGCAACATAAACAAATACTTTTGGAACGAGATTACTTGAGGTATTGAATTTAGGATAGAATTTCTTAATAATTTCCATAGGACTTTTGAAATCAAGAACCCTTGTAGGCAACCCGTTAATAAGATGAGCAGCGGTTATAACAGCTTTCCCCAATATTGTTCTGGTACATTTTTTGAAACAGGGTCATAGTTAGGAGATGACCATTCTTTCATTTGGCCACTTCATTTTGTTGGGTTGTATTCACACACGAGGATTCATTTATTGTGCCTTATTTTTAGAAATAAGGAAACAAATTGATTGGAATAATCTTTAGCATGTCACATCGAAATCTTTTAATTTTAACACTAAATTAAGTTTTGACCATATTGTAAAAAGTTTCTAACCTCACATCTTATTTATTTTTCGGAAAGTTCCAAGATATTGAGTACAATCATCAATAAATGAAACAAAATACCAAGCCCCAAAAATGTTAGCAACAGTTGAAGGCCCCATATATCAACTATGAATGAGAGTAAATGTAACATATGTTTTTTCATTGCTAATTGGAAAAGAAACATGTTTGTGCTTTTCTAGTTCACACACATCACAATGAAAATTTCAACAAATTATCCTTTGAAAGGTAAAGGAAATATGTGTTTAAGAATACTAAAGGATGGGCAATCTAGACGAAGATGTTGAAGTCAAATTTTGCTTTATTGGATTTAAATGACTTGAAAAGAAATGATAAAGGTGAAGAACCACAGTTCTAGCTTTTCTAATTGATTCTTCAAGATGATAGAGACCATCCCTCTCTCTAGATTGTCCAATCATCCTTCTTGTTCTCTATTCATGGAACACACAATTATAAGGGTACAAATCACCATGACAATTATAATCTTTAGTAAGTTTCTGGATCGACACAAGATTGGTGTATTACTTCGAAACACGAAGAACATTTCTAAGTGTAAGAGAGTTATTTATAAAAATATGTCCTTCACCATTTTGTGTCCTTACAAAACCATCTGCCATAGTTTTTTTTTTTTCTTTTTTTTATTACTAGGACATATGGTATTTGAGATGAATTTTTGCGATGAACAAGCCATACGATCTATGGTATCTGAGTTAATGACCTAGGCGCTAGAAGAGACTTTATTCAAGACATTAAAAGCATGAAAACTGGAAGATATATCTCAGGTACCTATGTTAGATGGCTTTTCAAACGTCCCCAACAGATATTTTAACTTTTCAATTTCTTCACAATTGAACTCTGCAGACATCTTTTAGTTTTTTGGGTTTTTGCCTACCTCTATCACTCCAATTTTAAGATGAATTTTTTGAGGTCTATCATGAAGCTTCCAGCACTTGTCCCTTTTATGACTCGATTTTTTGCAATAAGTGCACCATAGTGTATCTTTGTTCGATAATGTCATCAGATCTGCTTGTGTATTGTTTTCACCAACTTGCTACTCCATGCTAGATTCCTTCATGTTTGTGTTTTTTGACACTAAAGCTGAACTCTCCATTATGGATGTGTCAACAGTACAAGGACGATTGCAATAGCCTCATTTAATGATGACTCGTCTTCTTTTCCAAGTATTTACACCCGTACTACATCAAACTCAATATTTAAGCCGGCAAGAAATTCGTAAATTCGGTTTTTCTCAATAAACATCTTAAAAACAGCAACTTGTTCACTGCACTTCATTTGGATGCACCGATAGTATAGAGTTCTACAATCAGGACTTCATCATTGAGTCCTATTCATCCTGAGCATCGAATTTTAGATCCTTTTTTTAGGCCTAGTACCAAGTAGATTTGCCTCTTCCCTTCCAAAAGATATGAATTAGTTTTGACCACTTCAGATAATTCTTCTTGTTCAATCTATAGGCTGCTTCAATGTTTTGCAATTCTCCTGTTTATAAGGATTATTGTTTTCAAGCACTTTAGTCTCCAAAGGATTGCTGGTTGCTGTAAGTATGTGTCATATTTCTTCATATGGTCTCAAAGGGCGGTCAATCGGGGTTTAATTGATGATGTAAAGAAAGGAGTATGAACAAGAAAAGAATGAATACAATTACTAGGGTAACAAGCCTAAAGCTCTGCTACCATGACACAAAATAGGAGATTAAAAAATATGAATTGCATTGATTGACTATAGGTATCAAAATGGTTAATATAGCTGAAACCCAATCAGTAAATTAAGGAATAAATAAAATATAGAAATCATAACTAATCCATAAAGATATTCTAATGGTTGGAAATTACAATGGTTACAAAATAATCCTAATTAGTCACAGCTGTACTCGGCTGCCCAAATTAGGATAATCATATTTTCCCACAATAACTAACTTACAGATATGTTCACCAAACATGGATAATATCTAATATATTAGGAGCTGAAATTTAAAGATATTAACTAATTGGGAAATCACAAGAAAAAGCTCAAAAAGGTACAAGATTATAACTAGAAGCTTTACATTTATGTTTGTGGGCAACGAGTTCACCCAATGTTGGACTGCACTTTCCCTAATAATTCATTCTTATTCTTGTTGGGTTCAAACCAAGCAATATTGTTAATGAATAATGGAAAAATATATAAGAACCATATGATGACCTCTAATTACATCTAGAGCTACATATGTAATGTATCGTTGGGTCTACATTTATTGGTTCACTTTCTGAGCCATTCCTCTATATGCTAGAGTTGCAATTTACACTTTGTGTGTGAGGTGGATGAGCCAGGTTATCCAGATGATCAGATGCCTTTTAAGGTCACAATTTGTATGCATTACGATTTCATTGAAAATAGAGGTGGTTGAAGTGCTTGTTGTTCTCTGGTTCCTGCACTCCACTTGGATGTTCAGTATGTTTCATACTAATCTGATATTTGCATTCAAAGCAAGAAATTTTGAACCTGAATGGTTTGAACACACACAGGTCCTGTTATAATAACTCTAGTTTTCCTGATATTCTGGAATTTGCTTGTTTACAGGGAATATTGGAAATGTGCCACTTGTCTTGATTGCTGCATTATGTGGGGATAAATCTAACCCTTTTGGGGACTCTGCAAAATGTTCTCAAGATGGAAATGCATACATCTCATTCGGCCAATGGGTACGTTATAACTTGAAAATGCTTGCTGCCACTGTAACTCACCTTTAATTGATTTTTCTTTAATGCATGTGAGAGATTCTATATTAGCATGGAAAGAAATTTGTGAGAACTTTTAGAATGAGTGCAGCCACTTATACCTTTTCACTCACTCAGCTTTTAGATATTCTGATTAATGCAAATAAATGAATTATGTCGAAATCTTTTAATTTAAAAATTGGCAAATCCCATAAAACATAAACTCTCATGGATTTCAGCACTTCAACAAGCCTCTCTGCTTACTTTTCTAAAATATATTTCTGTTCACTCAATAACTTATTTTTTTAATAGGTTGGTGCAATTGTCCTATACACCTATGTATTTAATATGCTTGCACCTCCTCCTGAAGGCACATTTGATGTTGAAGAACGAAATCTTCTCATTAAGAATCCTCCTAACAATAGCTCCAGTAACCCCGCAAAGAATAGTTCCTCTAAGCAAGTTCCACTGCTCACAGAAGAAGCTACACCAACTAATTCAGGCGTTTCAAAGAAAGAGAAGGTGAAAATTAACCTATTTTGCATACAACATGCACTGTAGTGATGTACTGTGTTCAGGTCTGGAAATCTCAATGACAATATTTCCTTTCTTAAATTGGAAAACATTTGAAAATTTTGATGTTTGGAACTTAGGGATTCAAGGATAGAAGTATGTAGTTATGTTTAAACTCAACGTTACATATTACATATGTGTGTTATGTAAGTGATAAAGCCATGGTTTATAGCACACATCAAGTAGTAGTGGTTGAATTTTGGGTATTGAATCTACTAATGTTGCACTATTTGTGCTTTCTTGTGCAGATTAAAGATTTTCTGAAATTTCTCTATGAAAAATTGAAGCTCAAGCAAATCATTCAACCTCCTATTATAGCTTCTGTAAGTTCAGTTCCTTTGTACATTTGGTGCAATTGTTAATCTCTTTTTTATCTTCACTCTCTTCATTGACTGCAAGTGGCATATCCATTTCCTTAAATCTCTTTGTTGACATACCATAGGCATTTAAATGACAAAACTCATTTCCTCCGTTAGTGAATAGTGACTCAAAATTTGAAATGTACATTTCAATACACATCCATGATTTGGAATGCTCATCATTAGAGGTAACATGACACTTCAACAGCATAGGTACGATAAAATTCTCAAAAAGCCTATCCCTTAAAAAGTTATGAATAATTATGGTTTTGTTTGAGCGACATTATTTTGGAAGAATGTATTCTGAAATAGTAGATTGATAGAGAATGTGTAGTTAAAAAAAAAAAAGAAAAATTATTGATGTGATGGAAAACATTATTTTATTAAAGAATGTGT
>CAIGRK010051714.1:0-13073 GCA_903798315.1 Fraxinus greggii | reverse complement strand
TAGTGAAATTCTGATTCTTACTTCCAGTCACTCGGTTACGACACCTAGGTCTGGTGTGTCCCAGTACACCACAGTGGTGGCAAGTGGGAATGAACTTAGGTTCAAACCTGCTCGGTGGCTACAACAAAAATGTAGGACGATTGACCCTACGCCTCGATCCTAAGGCATGGTCTCCTTTGGGTTTAGGATAAGCAGTCTCCCGAGCTTTGTTAGTGGCCGGAACGAACGTGGTCTTGGTTGTACTAGCAGTAGCATATCTGTTATGAACGTAACCCAAACCATGCATATTACCTGCAGGCTTGTTCATTCCCAATAGATTATCTAGCTTCTATAAGCCACTCATAAAAGATTGGAGTTGAGCATTCAGTTTTTCAAGATCACTCCTTAATGATTTAACTTTAGATTCTAAGTTTTCATTAACCAGCTTCAACTCACTCAATTTCTAACCGAGTCTTGAAGGTCACTTAACAGTTTCTCACGTTCAAGTTCAAGCTTATTAAACTTTTTTAAAACGGCTTTATTGACCTTCTTAATTTTGAGACTCTGTTCAAACAGCTCATGATAAGACTCGTGAATATCGGTATCATCCTCAGACTCTTCGGTAGACTATTCACTCTCATCCTCCCTTACAGCTTTCTCAATCTCACGGTCAGATTCTATTGTAGCAATTGAGGTGAAGGCCATGAATTTTTGATCATCCTCACCACCGGATGTCTCATTCTGAGAACTGGAATCTGATTCATCATCACTTAAGGTCACGGCTAAAGCCTTGCGTCTTTCGTTTCCCGAACTCTTCTTCAGATTAGAACATTCACTCCTAATGTGACCATACCCCTTGCACTCGTGGCATTGAACAGATTGAGATTTCTTAATTGGAGTCCTAGATGTGTTATTCTCACATCTACCTCTCGAGAATGTATTAGGGACCTCACTTTCAAGCTCCTGAGGTTTTCTCCTATTTCTCATCACCTTTTGAAATTTTTTAAATAAATAAGCTATTTCGTCGTTCCCTAGAGTCTCAGTATCAGTGGACTCAATCTCCTCTTCTCTAATGGTATTCATGGCGATGGATTTAACCTTTTTAAGTTGAGAGAAGGTGAGTTCCTAGGATTGAAGGGATCCTACAAGTTCTTCAATCTTAATGGTGTCTAAATCCTTATTTTCTTCTATAGTAGTAACCTTAGGTCTTAACCTCTAAGTCCGGGATCTAAGGATTTTTCTAACAATTTTGGGCTCATGGATCCTTTCACCTAAGTTAAAACNCATGGCGATGGATTTAACCTTTTTAAGTTGAGAGAAGGTGAGTTCCTAGGATTGAAAGGATCCTACAAGTTCTTCAATCTTAATGGTGTCTAAATCCTTATTTTCTTCTATAGTAGTAACCTTAGGTCTTAACCTCTAAGTCCGGGATCTAAGGATTTTTCTAACAATTTTGGGCTCATGGATCCTTTCACCTAAGTTAAAACTCGAGTTAACTATATCATTCAAACTCGCATAGAAGTACCAAAAATATCATCTTCTCTCACTCTAATTTCCTCAAACCTAGTTGTCAACATCTGTAACTTGGAGTTCTTAACCGTTTTAGTTCCCTCATGTGTGATTTCTAAGATATCTCAAACTTCTTTAGCAGTTTCACACATTAAGACTCTTCTAAATTCTTCAGCAGACATAGCTATGAACAAGGCATGACTGCCCTTACGATTCCAGTTACATTCATCTAAATTCGTTTTAGTCCATAAGGTAATATCAGTAGGTATAGCTATACCATCAACAGTTGTTGAAGGTGGAGTCCACCCATTTTGAACGCAAATCCAAATACGCTCATTCAAAGCCTTAAAAAAGCTCTCATTCAAACTTTTCAGTAGACATAATTGCTTCGTCAAAGAGCGGAGGCACGGACAATGAACGACTCATCTAGAATATATAAAAAGGGTCAGGAATCGATTTAAGGCTCTGATACCAATTGAAAAACGAGTAATTCGACCCTAACAACACCTAGAGGGGGTGAATAGGTGTATAATGCGAAATTTAAAAATACTAACAAAGTAATCAGAAACAAGTCACTTTTAATTCTTTTCTAGATGATTAAACATGCAAGTCATTTTAATCATAAGTTTGAATACCGCAGTTTATGATCAAACAATAAATAAAGTGAAAGTAGTAAATCAACACGAGGATGATCATGGAGAAACTCAACTAGGAAAAACTTCGGGCACTTGCAAGTCAATCCACTATAAACGATTTTAACAACTTACGGTCTATCAGACTAGACAACCCGTACTATCTGATCTCCCGACTGCACTCCTTACAGCTCTCACTGGATCCTGTGCTCCCCTGCACCAATCATTAGTTGATGTTGCCAAAGTTTTCCATGGAATCTGCTACCCTGCAGCACTCCAAACCTTGTGGAATCGTTTATCTCCAGTGGATCAACGAAAAACACCTTGTTCTTCACATACTGGAACTCCGGTCACCTTCTCTCAATTTTTAGAACTCTGACATATGTGATAAAAAGAAAGGTTTGGTATTTAGATTATAGGAACAATATTTTTCTCCCCAAAATAATATAACACGATGAAGGTTGTAAGACAAAATATGAATGATTTCTCATAGTTGAAGCTTTCTCAATGTTCAACTTTCTCAATTCACATTCAGATGTATTTTGGTATTTATAGGTATATTAGAAAAGTGATGGGTCAGGGAAAAAGTCTTTAAATCGCGAAATAAAAATTTTTCAGATAACACTGTCGCTCGAGCGAGGGTTCAGCGACAGTCGAGCGATGGAGGTTCTGTTTGTGACGCTCGAGCCAAGCTATGACGACAGTCTAGCGAAAATTCGCGTCGTATTTTCCTTCTTTTCCTATACTCAAACTCTAAATCTAAACAACCTATTTTTATCTAATTGCACATGACTCCTTGACTTTTTACAATATTTACAATTATCACCTTTATTTACAGAATTGTCAATTACATAATTAGAAACCTAAGAACATCAAAATGACAAATTTCAAATTCAAATTTACCATTACTCGTTGATGAAAAATTGACCTATAGATTCTACCATACTTTCGAAGAAAATGAGGATCGGATGAATGTGAGGATATCTGGTCAATAAAAAACATATAAATAAACAAACAAACCCATCTCATATTTAAAAGTTCAAAATTCTAGACGATGGTTTAATTCACTTCTTAAAGTAAAATCAGATTATTTTTAATTTGAATCAAGATTGTAGAAACATATTTCATCATATTCGAACCACAAAATCAAGAACAAGAGTAATAAAATTAAATAAAATGAAAATCATTTGAAACTAGAAACTTCTGATATGTTAACATAAAAAATTTAAGATTTAAATAACTTTTTTTTGGGGAGGTTCTTAAAATGAACATGATTAAATTATCATCGTCATTAATGACGACATTTTGTGGAAGACTAAAAGTCTACAACTTTCCATTATCATCTCTGTCACGACATGGTCATGGAACTTCCATTTTATATACAAATCAATTTTGCTACACGTACAATTTGATTCACGTGTATGTGAAGTGATCAATATTTTTGTCGTCAATTTTAATATACAATACTTAAAATAATCAATGATATAAATTTTTATACAACCATGTTGAAAATTAATATACAAATAATATAATTCTATACTATTATATACTCTTTATTTACATGTGTATGTGTATGTACCCCACCACCCCAAACCTCCCTAAAAGTCTCAATCAATCCCAATAAAACTTTTCCCTATAAATACACATTCGGTGTCGTCTCTAAATTCGTCCTCATCAAGCTCGTTAAATGATAAAATATTTGCAGAAGTAAGCCCGGAAATAATTGAAGCAAAAAAGCAAGAACAACAACAGTAGAGACTCTTAATCTCTGCGTGTTGTTTTGTTTTTCAGTTGTAAAATCAGAATATGGGGAATAAGAGTAAGATTATGAAGAATAATAAGAAGAAAAATGGTTCTTTTCGATCAATTTTCATGCATGCGGATAGTCACGACGCCGTGTTGATGAGTTTAGGGTTCTTGGGAGCCATTGGTGATGGAATTTCCATGCCGGCTATGCTTTTAATCACTAGCAAGCTTATGAACAACTTTGGCAGTGCAACTACTTCAATTACAGAGAATTTCACTCATAACATCAACCAGGTTTGTCTCCACCCCACCCCCACCCCCTTCTGTGTGTGTGTGTGTGTGAGTTTTATTTGTTTACTCACTGTGGGGTGAGTCGGATAAGAAAGAGCCAACACGATAATGGCAGACAACAGAGATAATTACTTCTACAGTTTCGCTACGTTCTTTTTCATCAGGAGTTACAGCCATTCATGGTATGCAATTTAGGCCCTTATTTTTTTTTTTCAGAAAAAGTGATTTTTTTTGAGAGGATATATGGTTGAAAAATAATTTTAATTTACATGTAAAATTATTGTAATTAAAATTGAATTCGGAAAAAAATAAATTTGAAGAACTTGGTTCAAATGAGATTTTTTTTGTTTCTTGAAAATAGAAATTGGTTCCAGTTTTAGGTATTTTTTTCCTCTTTAATTTTGGGCCCACTGGCAAGTGAAGTGTACGGTGCAGACGATTTTTGTTTGTTTGTTTTTTCTAGAAAAGTTGGATTTTTCGAAAAAGCATTTTTTTAGGCAAAAATGCACTTCAGGTTTTGTGGAAGACAAAATTATGGCCCATCACTTAAATTAACATATGGGTGTGTTTGACCCATTTTTAGTGTAAAATGCGTGATTAAAAATAAAGGAAAAATTTATTCGTTGTGTAATATTATTTTATTAAAAAATATATTGATGAAAAGAACAGAACAAAATATAATGGAGATGAAACACGCCCATGTGTGTAGTCTTTCTCTAATATTTTGACTTATAAAAGATTTAAGTTCAAATTTTGTCGTCATCTTTCTATGAAATTTTGTACGTATTAGTAATTTAATTGAAAACGATAAATAATACTAACTTGATTTTGGCACTTGTGTTGTAGAATGCAGTGGTTTTGTGCTACATTGCATGTGGACAATGGCTTGCTTGTTTTCTTGGTAGGTATTGTTGTAATTTAACTACGAAATTTAGTTTCTTATTTTTAGCCCTCAATTTTCTTGGTGATTTTTCAATAATTATTTAATTATTTTTATTCTTAATCAATTTAGAGGGGTATTGCTGGACAAGGACGGCAGAAAGACAAGCTTCGAGATTAAGAGCAAGATATTTAAAAGCGGTAATGAGGCAGGATGTGGGTTACTTTGATTTGCATGTAACTAGTACTGCAGATGTTATTACAAGTGTCTCCAATGATAGTCTTGTTATTCAAGAGGTCATTAGTGAAAAGGTTGGTAATTCTCTCTCTCTCTCTCTCATAAGTTTCTTATTGAGCCCATTTGACATGAGTTTTAAGAAATCGAAAGTTGCTTTAGGTATTAAGAATTTATTTTTAAACATTTTTGAATAATTCTTGAAAAATGCTTTTTTTCGACTGAAAGGGTCTTTAAATTAAATCCTGTAAAACGAGCTATAAGTAAATTATATAAGATTAAAGATGAAAATAAAGTAAATATTTTTGAGTACTGTTATTTGTACATAATAATGATATGAAAGAGAGAGAGAAAAAAAAAGAGACGAAACGAAATGAAAAGAAATTTAGTTATTATAATCTATTTTTCCATTCCATATCATCAGTATGTACACCATTATGTACAATAGAATTATTCAAATATTTTTGCTTGGTAATGCGTATCAACCTCGCTATTAATGTTCTTTATTTGATCACTTATCAAGCTAGTCATTCATGTACGATGAATTGAACATAATTATAGAAGAGAAAAGGGTAAATTTCATGTTCTATTACCACGGTTGTACAACATGTACATGATGATTTGCATACACATAATGTGATGAAATATTATTGTGTCAAAATTTATTAAAATTTTTTTCCACTACTTTTATGACACCTCATCTGTATATAAATCATTATGTAACGCCAATATGTACAAGTAGCATTATTTATACTACCAAATATATCCTATATACTATCAACTAACAAGTTAGTTACATAGACATATATTTAGACTATGCTTAGACTAGACTAATTATAGTGTTCACCAATCCATTGATGACAGATTACTTGACATTACTAGATATACGAAGAGGTCATTTATTAGACAAGCGAAACGTGCGATCATTCTCTAAATATAGGGAATTCGCCGTAAAACTATTTACAAATTTTACATATTGGATGAATCAGTCATAAATTTTTCTCTTAGTAATAAAAACCTGCGATGGCTAGTGGACATATTCGTTTACTTATTAATGTTCTCGTGATTGAGATTTTGGTCTATTTAATCTTCGGGACTCTAACCTCGTGTGGAATTCAAATAATAGGTTCCAGTCTTTTTGATGAACTTAGCAACATTCATTGGTTCGTACGTAGCGGGATTCATATTGTTTTGGAGGCTAGCAATTGTGGGATTTCCCTTCATCGTACTTCTCATCATCCCAGGTTTAATGTACGGAAGGGCTCTTATGAGCATTGCAAGAAAGATGAGGGACGAGTACAACAAAGCCGGTATAGTAGTGGAACAAGCAATTTCTTCTATTCGAACAGTGTATTCTTTTGTTGGAGAAAGCAAAACAATTGCTGAATACTCTGCGGCTCTTCAAGGGACTGTTGAATTGGGATTAAAACAGGGTTTGGCTAAAGGTTTGGCCATTGGAAGTAATGCTGTGGTTTTTGCAATTTGGTCCTTCTTGTCTTATTATGGGAGCAGATTGGTCATGTATCATGGGGCTCAGGGTGGCACTATTTTTGCAGTCGGCGCCTCCATCGCCATCGGCGGATTGTGAGTATCTCTAACTTTTCTTGGAGTCATTTGACATGATTTTTACTTTTATTTCTTCTAGAAGAACTTTTTGTAGGAAACTATTTTAAGTTTTTCTAAAAACTAATTTTTAAATTTGAAAGTGATTTTAGAGGAAGTCGGAGTACCTTTCTCTCTGAAAGCTCTTTTCTTTATAAAAACATTTTCAAAAAATTAACAGAAACAGAATTTAAAAGCAGCTTTTTTGCACTTTTCAAAGGAGCCTTAATTTATTTTTCACTAAAAGTGAATATTTTGATAGTATGAACACTTTTGCAAACCTGTTTCTTGGAAAAAATTTTTGCACATTAGTAAATGAATTTACTGGTAATGATTTTCTTGAACTGTTTGAACAGAGCATTGGGTGCTGGTTTATCAAACCTAAAGTACTTCTCCGAAGCAAGTGCAGCCGGTGAACGGATAACGGAAGTCATAAAAAGAGTGCCCGAAATTGATTCAGAAAATTTAGAAGGCCAAATCCTACAAAAAGTTTCGGGAGAAGTCGAATTCAAACACGTTGAATTCGCATACCCATCAAGGCAAGAAAGCATAATTTTGAAAGATTTCAATCTGAAAATCCCAGCAGGAAAAACAGTAGCATTGGTTGGAGGAAGTGGGTCTGGAAAATCAACGGTGGTTGCTCTTTTACAGAGATTTTATGACCCTTTGGGTGGTGAAATTTCGCTTGATGGTGTCAAAATTGATAAATTGCAATTGAAATGGCTGAGATCACAAATGGGTTTGGTGAGTCAGGAGCCGGCACTGTTCGCTACCTCTATAAAAGAGAATATACTTTTTGGGAAAGAGGACGCATCCATGGAAGAGGTTATTGAAGCTGCCAAAGCTTCAAATGCTCATAATTTTATTTCCCATTTGCCTCAAGGTTATGACACCCAGGTTCGTGTGGCTTGCACTTTTACATTTGATCATGCTTAAAAGTAACTTAAAACTTACTTTTTATTGGAGCTACATAGATTGTTTTGGCTTTTGTTCGAAGAGAAGGCGGGTTCACAATAATTTAGATGTTCGTAGGAATGCTTAAGAGAAAAGTTTATTATGTTGGACGAAGTAGATTCTTTTTGGGTTGCTTATTGAATTGCTTATGTTATAAACTCATGATTCATAGTAGTTGAGCATTTTATTTAATGTAGGCATACAATAGTCTGGACATTTATAAGAACACTTAAATAAAAAGTTTATTCTATTGAACGAAGTAGCTTTCACTCTCAATGGTTGAGTTATAAACTTAGGACTCGTATTTATAGTAGTAGTCAAGTATTTTGTTTAATGTGGGTGCACAATACAATTCGGAGATTCATAAAAATGCCTGAGGTATGGAGGAGCAAAAAAAAAAAAAAAATTCCGACCTCCATTTGGCAAAATTTAGAAGTCATTTATAAATGGTCAAACTTCATTTTCAATCACGTATTCTAATTGACTCATGAGTATATCCAACTTTTTGTCACTCATTTCTATCTATTCATAAGTTAAGCCGTTTATAAATTCTTCCCGAATGAAAATTTAGTTGAAGCAAGTAGTTTCCTCTCTCAATTGCTTATTGAATTTCTAGTTATACAAACTTGGGACTCATTTTTATACTGGTAGTTGAGCATTCAGTTTAATTTGTATGCGTAAATATTAGTAATGTAGTATATTTAATACGTTTATATGAATTTCACTGATAGGAAGGATTTATTTTTGTTCTTCAAGATTCAATGTAGGTTGAATCTCTTCAAGACTTGTGTTCACAAGTTCTAGATTAATTTATCCTACTACTTGCCCTCACTTTCACAAGTTTAGATTAATTTATACTCTTGTTCTCCACGAGCTAAGCTCTCGTCTTTACAAAGTTATTTGATGTCATTACGCTAGCTCTAGCATTTTTATTTTTATTTTTTTTTTCATTATTGACACGGGATCTTCGATTCTTTTTGTTTGTTGGTCAAAGAATATTAAACAATTCAAGTACTTGAGTTGTTAGCATATTGTTATTCTTGTGTGTTTTTTATAGTCAAGTGGATCTACATTAAAAATTATCAAAATATGTTGAACACAGCCTTTAATATTTTTATAGAACATGAAGTTTTCTATTACTATTATAAGAAAGGAACTAGATCAACCCTCCCCAGCTACCTTCAGAAACATAGAGCATTTAATTAAACTTAACTATAATTGCTTAGTTTGTTAATTATAGAGAACATGGACATGAACACCATCGTATATTACATCCACCAGATACGTAATCTGTGTTCATTTATTTATTTGAGAAAACATGTATTAGCAACTCATCAAAGTCTATACCATGGTTGTTTATTCGCTGCATTAAGAATTAATTACAGAGTTGATTAATTCTGATTTTGTCTTAAAATAATCCCTCTTACCAGTTAACTAATCATGTTTGCTCATGTATGGCTAACACAAAAATGTATGCTAATGCAGGTGGGTGAGAGAGGAGTACAGATGTCTGGGGGACAAAAGCAGAGAATAGCAATAGCCAGAGCTGTAATTAAGGCACCAAAAATTCTCCTCCTTGATGAGGCCACCAGTGCACTGGATTCGGAATCAGAGCGAGTGGTTCAAGAAGCCCTTGATATGGCAGCCATGGGTCGGACAACCATCGTCATAGCCCACCGCCTCTCAACTATCCGAAATGCTGACCTCATTGCAGTGGTGCAAAATGGTCAGGTTATGGAGATGGGCTCACACGATGAGCTTATTGAAGATGAACATGGCTTATACATGTCTCTTGTCCGCCTTCAACAGACACAGAAAGGCGATCAATACACAAGTGCCAATTGTATTATTGCATCAGCATCCATCGCAAACGCTGATGTTCACAACACTAGCAGTCGGAGACTATCAATTATGAGTCGGTCCAGTTCAGCTAACTCTGCTGCACCAAGTCGAGGATTGGAAACTGCTATGGTTTCCAGTGATCAGGTTGTCGCAGTACCTTCATTTAGAAGACTACTAGCAATGAACATGCCTGAGTGGAGGCAAGCTATATTGGGGTGTACAGGTGCAGTATTATTTGGTGCAGTTCAGCCAGTGTATGCATTCGCAATGGGGTCGATGATCTCTGTGTATTTCCTACCAGATCATAGTGTTATTAAGGAGAGAACAACAATATATGCCTTCTGTTTTCTTGGGCTGGCTATTTTCTCACTCTTGATCAATATATGTCAGCATTATAATTTTGCAGCCATGGGGGAGCACTTGACAAAGAGAATTAGAGAGAGAATGCTTTCAAAAATGCTCACTTTTGAAATTGGGTGGTTTGATCAGGATGAGAATGGGACTGGTGCTGTTTGCTCGAGGCTGGCCAAAGATGCCAATGTGGTATGTTTACCAACTATACCTTCTATCCTGAAGATGCTGTCTATTATAATCTTGGTTATATTCTTCCGTTGGTTGATAATTAGGAAGTAATATAAGTACTTATAATGAGCGCTGAGAATCTGGTTTTGACAGTATTACCCTATAGGATGATCCACATCTCAAAGTCAGGTGTCAATGAAAATAACGTGCTAAGTTAACCACCACACTTCAAGTGAATTTTTTTTTTTTTCCTTATTTTTAAGACAATTGAGTAAAGGTTTAGCTCTATTCAAGATTCAAATTTTCTGTTGGAACAAATTTCACGCTTTTCCTCAATCAGTGATAGGAATATAGCTTAAAGAGCAAGAGTCAGAATAATTGTTACTGATTGTTGGCCTTGAATTTTGCAGGTCAGGTCTTTGGTGGGTGATCGGATGGCACTACTCATCCAAACTTTCTCTGCAGTTACAATTGCTTGCACCATGGGTCTGGTTATTGCATGGAAGCTTGCATTGGTAATGATAGCCGTACAACCACTTATCATAATGTGTTACTACTGCAAGCGTGTCCTCCTGAAAAACATGTCCAAAAAGGCCATTAAAGCCCAAGATGAAAGTAGCAAGCTTGCAGCAGAAGCTGTATCCAATATTATTACAGTGACAGCGTTCTCGTCCCAAGCTCGAATTCTAGATATGCTTGAGAAAGCCCAAGAAGGCCCAAAAAAGGAAAGTATTTTCCAGTCATGGTTTGCTGGTATTGGACTGGGTACCTCCCAAAGCCTAATGACTTGCACTTGGGCTTTAGATTTTTGGTATGGCGGAAAACTCATTGCAGAAGGCTTCATTGGAGCACAAGCACTATTCCAAACTTTCATGGTTTTGGTGAGCACAGGGCGCGTCATTGCTGATGCTGGGACTATGACGAACGATCTTGCCAAAGGTTCGGATGCAGTTGGCTCAGTATTTGCAGTGTTGGATCGATATTCATTAATTGAACCCGAAGATCCAGAGGGGTGCAAACCAAATAAGTTAATGGGCCATGTTGAACTTCGTGGTGTTGATTTCGCCTACCCTGCCCGGCCCGATGTGATGGTCTTCATAGGCTTTTCAATTAACATTGAGGCAGGACAATCGACTGCATTAGTAGGACAAAGTGGCTCGGGAAAATCAACTATTATAGGCTTAATAGAGAGATTTTATGATCCACTTAAAGGTGTCGTGAAGATTGATGGGCGAGATATCAGGTCATATCACTTAAGGTCACTAAGGAAGCACATTGCACTTGTTAGCCAAGAGCCGACATTATTTGCTGGTACCATACGTCAAAATATTGCCTATGGTGCATCTGAAGACATTGATGAATCAGAAGTTATCGAGGCAGCTAAGGCAGCAAATGCTCATGACTTCATTTCTGGCCTGAAGGATGGATACGACACATGCTGTGGTGACAGAGGGCTGCAGCTATCTGGTGGCCAGAAGCAAAGAATCGCGATAGCCCGTGCCATCTTGAAAAATCCTGCCATATTGTTATTAGATGAGGCCACCAGTGCGCTCGATAGTCAGTTGGAGAAAGTGGTGCAAGATGCACTTGAACGTGTGATGGTTGGAAGGACTAGTGTAGTTGTAGCACACAGGCTAAGTACCATACAAAATTGTGACATGATTGCCGTTTTAGACAAAGGAAAGGTGGTCGAACGGGGGACTCACTCTTCCTTGTTGGCTAAAGGGCCAACCGGAGCATATTATTCACTTGTTAGTCTTCAAAGAACGCCCCACAACTCCGAAATCAACTAACTTCCTTTTAGGTAATTAGACAATACATCTGGTAACGTGGATTGGACAATATTGGATGGTGTTGACCTGCCAGCTAGTACTCAATAACAAATACGTTCTTAATGTTTTATAAAGTTGAGATTGGATGACATTCAAATGTGATCTCATGTGCTCTGAGTTAAAGATGTACCAGTGACTTGTCATTTGTATATATACGCTAAAGTAGAAAGCTTCGAGATTGGGAGAGATTCCAGTGCACAGTTTCTTGATCTTATATTTTTTGTTATACATTACACATTTTTTTTCTTTTCTTTTCTCTGTTGAACTGGCTATATCCGTGCTGAATAGCTTTATACTCAAGAAATGTTAGCATTTTTCCTTATAATTGATATGTTTCAGCCATGAGAAATAATAAATGATTGTATGTGCGACGATGACTAGAGTGTTAGAGAATACTTCATACTTCATATGCATTTGAATTATTTTCAAACATAATATTCCATGGATTGATCTAATCTAACAAATCTACTTAGAAAAATAAGATACAGTTTGAAGCTCTGATGCTCGAACTCTTTGAAATAGTTGGAGTACTCGTGTCGGACACGACATGGATATGGGTATGCGATATGTGCCAGATGCTCCAAGTTTCAACAGGACACTTCGTCGTTTTTACTTCTTCTTCCTCCTAATTTTTTCCTTTTTTTTTTTCTCTTACTTTCCTTTTTCTTCTTTCCCACTTTTGCTTTCTATAAACCTAGTGTCGTCGCCGAAAGGATGGAGAAAGACGGCGACGCTAGGTTTTCCCTTCTTTTTCTTCTTCTTTCTTTTTTCTATCCATTTTATTCTTTTTTTTCCTTCTTTATCTCTCTATATCGGTGGTTTAGGGTTTTGTTTGTATAAATTGAAAATGAGTTCCATATAATGCTACTTAGTACTACACTAAGTCCAAATTACAATAAAGTTCTTCGTGTTCTATTTTATATAACATTTAGGAATTTTCATTATCGAAAACTAAATCCCAAAATTCTATTTTATTCGCCTTAGCTCCTTATTAAAGACATATTTCCTTCATTGTGAATAATTATTTTGGTCTATTCAAAATGACATCCT
>CAIGRK010051690.1:0-10577 GCA_903798315.1 Fraxinus greggii | reverse complement strand
TGTGAGTCTGGGTCCTTTTCAAAAGGTGGAGGAATATATCCGTTCAGGTAACCCAGTTTATCTTTTCCATATATATTCATCTCCATGATCTGAGACCATAAAGCATAATTAGAGCCATCTAATTTGATGCCGATTTAAGGTGAAATTTCTCTGGTTGGGGCATTTGTCCGTGCTTTGTACAGAGCTTCAGACATTCTTGTTGTGAGTTCTGTAAGGTTGGTATCAGTGGTTTGGAGTGGTGGATGGCCAGGGGTGAGTCAGCACACTAGTGTTTGAAACGGTGGCTTCAATCTCCGATGGTGGGTGGTCTGGGTTTGCAGATGTGGTGGCCTCCATCTGTTTGAGAAAATGCACCAGAGCACGGTTAAAACAAGGTATGGGTAGGGAATTTTACCATGGCTCTGATACCATGTTATAAATGTAACAAGGATTCTTTCCATTCTTTCATCATTTTTTTTACAGTACGAATAGTACATTTAAATAGGAAAAAACTACAATCTAATTTTAGCAATACAATCCTATTCCTTTGATAGAGGGATTATAATTTGATTGCCTAAGATATAGTGATTTTATTGCCTAAAATCACTCCCTTCTAATATCTCACGCTATCAGATATAGCACAATTTATCAACAAATAAAGCTCAAGTAACATATGTTAGACACTTAACACTTATTTCAAGATTTATTAGGGATGCTAAATGGGTTGAACCAAGCCGCTTGGCTCGCCTACCGCTAGCTCGACTCGAGCTCACCCCAATGCAAGTTGGCTTGCCTCAAGAAAGTTGGATCAGCTTGCCCCTTGGTGGGGCGAGTCACTTGCAGCTCGCCCTTTTTTGACGAAAATTGTACTTTCACTCCTCAAATTATAATGAAGACATAAAGTTAAGGAAATGGTAAACGTAGGAAATTATAAATTTGTAAAAATCCTCCTTCATGTGGGTTTGGGACCGGCCACATTACGTATGTGGAGTTAAAATCGTATAAGAATTAATATTTTGTCTATAATTTTTTTGATGTAAACAAATGAAATAAATACAATGTAATAATAACTAAAAGTGATACATAATTACAACTCTACCTCAGTAGTCTGCAAGTGCACATCTGGAAGATGTGGAAAGGTCACCTTCATCTTTTTGAAGCCACTGGTGAATACAAATATGTGCTTTTTATTCGGATTGTAATGTTATCATGCCACGTGATGCATCCCGATCTAATACATGATCTCCCATGATAGATCTTATTTCTCTAAGTTATTGATAAAGTTAAGGATGACGTAAACAAATATCAGACGAACAATATCAAATATTGATAATATTGTTGAACATTCCACCATTAAGTCATTTTGAAATTGATTACTAAAAAAAATAGTTATCTTGTTGCTGTAATAAATCAAAGTTACTAGACTATTATAATTTAGTTAAATTTCTACGTAGAAAGAATTTATATTGAGTTTTATTAATACTATTCTGGAAAATATGATGAAAATCGATGAAAGCGCGTTTACCCCTCCATCCTCTATATTTCCAATTTTTCATTCTATCGTTTACCTAAAATACCTTCCAATACATGAACACAAGATTATATCATTGACCGTAAGCACTTGACACAATAATTATAATCAAATACCTTACTAGAACAAAAAGAAAAAAAACCGCAGAAGAGTCAAATAATCATCAGAAATAATGCTACTAATATACGTAGCAATTAATACAAACAAAACACATAGTATCAAATTTAAAGAAATTCTATCTTTTGTAATTAAGGAAGATTAACTTCAATTCTTCCATCTTCTTACCAAACATCGTAACAAAACTAGCCTTCTTGTCGGATCTCTAATAACTTGAAATGAAACTGAATAAACTATCTTTGTTCCGTGAATATGATGATAAGCAAGCAATTATGTAAGAATCATGCTACAGTAACATAATGGTTGACATAATCCTTGACATAATGCCACATGACATTCCATCATTGGATTATTTTAAACACAATCAATATCCCCATCAAATCATATGTTATCAATTGAGATTATGTCACTGCAACTGTTACAATTTTTCTGTCAAAGTAGCAAAATCTATTATGTAAATTGCGTAGGATAATGCAATAACAAAAATATAAGTAGTTTTAAAATTTTTATCTTCGAAGATATTGTGAAACCAATATCTGGATTTATCATTATAATTGCTTTTAAATATAAGTCTTTTTTTTTAACAAAGAAATCAATATCTGGATTTATCATTATAAATATAGAAATTGATAATTCATATATTACTAGAATTCTTGAGGAGCTTACAAATGCAATCGATTAATTAAATAAAGAATTTGAGACAAAAATAAAATAAATTTGAAAAATAAAATTTTGTTTTGACCTACATATCGGGCTTTTATCTCCAATTATACTATTGTTCATCATTCCTCTTATTTAGAAAAAGTTCTGAAAATATTTCATATAAGAAATGATACACCCATTTTATCTTAATGGTTCTTTGTTACTTGAAGTGAAATGAGGATCATTTCATCCTTGATGTGATAATGAATACTTATCAATCTTGAAGTACCATTTTAATTTGGGAGTAGTTAGTTATGATGATGTTGTGTATTATTTGATCCACATATATGGCATCAATTGTTTTATCTATTCATACGTGTCTCTCAAGATGATTTATGTGTCGACAAGAACAATGTCGATGGAAAAAAGTTTTTGTATTAGGCTGATACATAAAAAATAATTCATAATTTATTTTTTACGTATCAAAAACTAAATGGGCTTGAGGCAGCCTTAGGCTTTAGCAAATATGTTCACAAAGTTATTATCTAAAAGCCACCCTCGAGAAGTCGATAAATAAAATATACATATTTCAAGTGATAATATTATGAGGGGGACTCCTCGATCGTGATTTTATCCCACTGAGTTTTTTCATTGCAAGGTTTTTAATGAAGCAATTTTTGTATAGTGTTTAAAAGAATAATGTACTATTTTTTCCTTCACTAAGATTTTTTTCATAGAATTTTTCTTAACAAAATTTTAACGAGTTATATTTTTTGTGTAATGAATATCCATAACCCACAAAATACATACCATCAAAATAATACTTTTATATGTCACAATTTGTGAAGACTCTTGAAGAGAGCAAAGATAAGAGTTGCTTTTCATCCCACCGTTGTGTTACTCTAGTAACCAAATATTGATATGTATTTTGTATAGAAATTATATTTCTTGAAAGCTATAAGAATAAATTATGAAATGTACTTTACAAGAATTGTGATATTGAAAATTTTAACATACAAGATGTAAATGACTCCATACAAGGACCCTTTTTTATGTGCTCGAGTTTTGTCCAATTGATTTTTCTTCAAGGTTTTAACGATATATCATTTTATTACTTTAAATTTTGTGTATTATTTTCTCCTTCATTTGATATATTTTTCACATCAGATTTTTTCCAAATAAGATTTGAACGAACAGTTGTTTTATACATAGTCATCCAATAGGGAACGGTGTAAATTAATTGCTATTTGTAAATGATCATTATACATCTAAAATCCTAATTATAACCTATAAATATGGAATATTATAGTTCTCGATAAAATACATACAAGTCTATTGACTCACTATTTTCTTTTCTTTTCTCTCTAATTTATTAAATTTCATAATTTAAATGATAGGATCGGAGAAAATAGAAGAAAATAGATAACAATAGACTTTTCTGTATATTATAGAGAACGAAAATCTTATATTTATAGAAAAATATTAGGACCGTAAATGATACAATAGTCATAATAATTAAGATATAGGGATACAATGATCATTCACAAATAAACATATAATTTACAACACAGAACACATTTACGCAAGATTTATTCCTAGCACTAGAATAAATTCCCCGTAGTGATTTTGGAAATATCACGAACCAGCAAGTGGTCGAAGATATTCTTTATATAGATTCTATTTGTTTGCCATTTTGTTTATCATTTTTAGAAGAAATTGGATCGTTGATGGGCCCCACTTGGCAATTTTTTTAACCTCTGACATTGTGGGGAGTTGCAGGTTTCCAACTATAAAAGAAAATCTTTATAATATGGAAAAAATGGGAAACAAACGGGCATATGGTATTGAAACCATTTATGAGATAAACACAATATGGGCTTGTCCGGAGAGAAAAATAACTTCCAAACTTTAATTTAGGATCTGGTTCTGATTCCTTGAGAAAGTTAAAGTTTGTTTTGTTCTGATTCGGTGAAAAAGAATTTTTAGTTTTGATCCCCTAAGGAAGGTATTTTAATGGATACTTCGTGAGAAAAGCTAAAGTTCAAAGCAAGTTTGGCACAAATTTATATTACTTTTTTTCACTTATAAAAAAAAATTATTCATTTATATTCAACGTCGACAAATTAAGAAATTGTTTATATTTAAACTTATTTATGTTAAATAAATTCTTTTTAAGCTTCCTTTTCGAAAGACAAAGAAAAAGGTTCAAGAAAAAGGTGACTATGGGTTGGCATGATTGAGTACGGTTCTCTTTCTAAAGTTCAAAGCAAGTTTGGCACAAATTTATATTACGTTTTTATACTTATAACAAAAAAATATTATTTATTTATTTTCAACATTGACAAATTAAGAAATTGTTCATATTTAAACTTATTTACGTTAGATAAATTCTCTTTAAGCATCCTTTTCGAAAGACAAAGAAAAACGTTCCAGAAAAAGGTGACTAGGGGTGGGCATGGTCCGGTTCGATTCGATTCGGTTCTTAGAATCGAACCGAACCAAACCCGAAATTTTCGGGTATTTAGTAAATAGAACCGTCTGGTCTAAATTTAATTATGAAACCGTTCGAGTTCGGTTCCATTCGGTTCAGTTCGGTTCCGAAATTCCGTATAATAATTAATTTTTTTATATTACAACAACGCTACATTAATTTGGCTATGACATATTCAATCTTAACTCTCACAAAATAATATAGTCAAATCTCATGATATCTTTTGCATATCTCTTTGTTGAGTTCTTCATAGATTTGACTGTTAAAATCACAGGAAAAAGAAGATAGCTAGTTCACAATAATAAAACTGTAGAAAGGACACTACAGTGGAATAAGAGATTTTGGTAAAATGTTGGTCAATTTGATTAAATTGGACTTGGCTGAAAATTAAAAATAGTAAAATCATATTTTGGGTTTAGACTAAATTAATTAGTTAGCAATTTATTTTTAAAAAATAAAATAATTTGACTTATTTAAGATAAAAAATTAAAAAAAATTGGGAGATTCGGTTCTTATTCGATTCTTTTATTCTTGATCTAAAACCGAGAATCGAATCAAACTCGTCGGTTCTCAATTCAGATACTCGTTCGGGTAATTAACTTAAGAAGAATCCCTCGATTCGATTCAGTTCAGTTCGAGTCCAATTCGGTTCGAAAGTTTTGTCCAATCTTAAAGGTGACAACTTAATAGCATCGAACTAAATTAATAATTAGGAATTACTTCCAAGTACATAAATTCTGTGTTAATCAATTATAATTTAGTAACACATCAAACATGAAAAAATAACTCCTTCCAACCCACCCACTCCCGGGGAGAGGGGGGGGGGGTGAGGTCAAACAAGTAGGATAAAAACGCTATAAATACTTCCACAAATCCTCTTATTCTCAAAAAACTCCAACTATTTCTCAAAGAAATGGGCATTAATAGAGCGGTTCAAAATGCTTATTTCAATACTTACATGGTAGATTCAAGTAAAGAAATGTCTTTTGAAGACTTCAAGAGATGGTTGAAGAGGTTTGACATTGACAAAGATGGTCGATTAAGCAAGGATGAACTCGAGCGTGCCATTCGCTGGACCGGAGCATGGTTTCCCAAGATGAAGGCGAAGAACGCCATCAAGGCTGCCAGCAAAAAAGAAAAAGATTTCATTCATGAAGATGAAATCATCGACTTGGTAGGTTTTGCTCGGAAACAACTAGATCTGAAGATTAACATTTGATGAACCACAACCACCTGGTTGTGTTTATCGACAGAACTCTATCATGTTTGTATGAAATGGTTTGATTATTTTAACATATGAGCGTAGAGTTTGCATGCAACAGTTTGAATCTGTCTTCGATGTTCTAAAAATAAATAAGATTTTAGTTATAGTCCTATTCACAATACTTGCTGGAAATAAAAAATAATAATAATGTTCCTTTAGATCATTGGAAATTTTTTTTTTTTATTTAATTACAAATATTATAAAGAAATGTTTACAAATATATTATACATATAGGACTTGAATAAGTTGTATATCTAATTTGTGCTCGTTTGACAGCCATTTTGGTAGAAAAAAGAGTTTCGAATAATAATTTTTAGGAGAATATATGGTTAAAAGGTATGAAAAAGTTTTTGGTATACATGTAAAAAAATATTTTATTGTGTGAATGTGTAGTTGAAAATAGTTACGTAGCAAACCATAAAATAAATTAAAGAATGTCAACTAGAACATCAATATTTTGCTTTAATTCTTATCCGCCGCTATCTTGAATTATGTCACTACAATATTAATTTTCCTCCGACAAAGAGACAAAATCCTTTCACTCTTCCCAATAAAGGTAGATTCTAAAATGGAGCAACCTACAACATCTCAATTATGGTCATCTCCAATCCATGGCCCATTGAAACTAAATTGGTACAACTTTAACACTAAATTGGTACAACTTTAACAATCTTGCGAAGTCTCCAAATATTACAACAAATGAAAGGTGTTTGCTAAATTTTCTTATTTTTTAATTCTCAACCATTAATTTATTTTGAAAACTAATATTGCATTTACTAAAAATATTCATAAAAGCATTATATTATATAATGCCACAATTTAGAAAAAAATATTACATTTGACACATAAAATAAAAAAAAAAATTGAATATGGTCGGTGTTGATTAAAATATAGGTTAAAATTTAAGTTAAAGTTAATAATTAATTTTAATCACATATTTCATAGAACTCATAATTTTTTTTAACCACACATTTCATTATTTTTTATCAAAATTTACTAAAAATCTAATTTTAATACTCATATAAAGGGTGCATAATAAAAAGAATTTCCCAAAAGAAACCTAAAGCACAACTAATTCTTCATTTGATTATCAAATTGTAACTTTTGAATTTTAATAAGTGATTTCATTTTAATTTATTCAATTGTTATTATTTATTACAATTATTATAAATGTTAATAACAATAATAATCAAATTTAAATAAATTTAAATCATTAAAAATTAGAAGATATGAAAAGGATATAATAAAACTTTAAATTTGTTGTAGTATAAAATAAACGATAGTAAGGGAATATGAAAAAAATGTAAAAATCACAGCAAATGAATACTGTTCATCACACAAATTTGGTATGAAGAATTGATTTTGGGTTAGGTTGAGCGCTTTGCAGCAACATGGTGTTCTACACCAATTTAGTGCTAGGACTGGGGATGCCTTAAGAACCACAAATTCAAAAATATATCTATTTACGTAGTATGCGCACAACGAAGAGGGTCCTATATTGACTGACTCACATTTATTATTTAATTGAATTGTACCTATTAAACTAAGCAACCGCATTTTGGGCCTGGATTTGGGCTCGACCCACTAACCCACATGGCCCAGTTGCATTTTCAGATATATATATATGTAATTCCATTCACAACGAAAGTATGTATTTTAACCCTACCCAAACTCCTCTATTTGTCTTTTGCACTCATATTTCCCTCGTTCGGCCATTGACTTCGTCGTAGGAGTGCAAACGGTCGCGATACCTTTTTCTCTATTGGCAGTTTTTGCCTCCTAACAGGGTATTTTAGTGTACTGGTGATGCCCACGTAGAGGGGGGGGATCGTCGAAATTTTGTTGGCTATTTTTTGATATCAACAATATACATTCAAAAGCTCTCCCCAAATATTTTTAAGATCAAATAGAATTATATTCAAGATCAAATAGAATTATATTCTTGTCGCCGGACATGTCTTTGACTACCTCAATTTCTTTTTAATTACACATTTTTCAAAAATATTCACATTTCGTAAAATTAATTCTTAAAAAAATCTACATCAGTGGCATGAGTTTCAGATACTACTTTGTCTAAAATTAAGAAAATAGAGCAAGTGAAAGTTACAAAATTCATGTTCTAATCAAATTATTGTTTTACTTAAAAACCTTTAAACGTGATGCAATTTAATTATGCAGCTTCAACTTGAAAGGAAATTATTTAAAAATTCGAACATAAAAAAAAAAAATCATATTAATAATTAGTATAGATAAATATAAGTATTTATGGTTAAAATTGGTTAACAAACTTACTCATTTGAACTTCATAACTCGTTATACTTTTATTTCAATTAAAAAACCTTTCTAAGTTCTGCTATGAGAAAATAGACATTTGTCCGTTGCAAATATAATCGTGACGTTATGTCATTTATTATACTCGGCGGCAGAACCACGTGGGTTCATGTGGGGGCCACTGACCCCACAGAATTTTTTGATTTTGTTTTAATTTTTTGATCTTCTACCGGTAAGTGGTCCATGGCGGATACACAGTTGCTTTCGACAGCTTGAATGAACCCTTCGTGTTTGCTTTGGGACTCAACAGAGAAGATAGCAATGCCTCGAAAATAAGCGAATTAAGGTTCGATCCTTAAAAAAATTATAACTTAATTTTGACCACACTATGAAAAATGTCTGATTCCGTCACTGTTTTTATACTTAAATGTTCTAGTTTGCCATCGGCTATCCACATGGAATTATTAAATCAGGTTTTGAACCATGTGTAAGGCTCTAAATCATTGCATTAACCATGTCTGATTTACGTACGCTTTCGCGTCGATTTACAAATTTTTTGATGATTCAATATGAAAAACCACGTCATATTATCATAAACAAAAGAAGGGGGAAAAAACAGAATTCGCTGACAAGAAATAAATTAAAAAAAAAATCCATGGATGAAGATCTGGAGCAAATCCATGAACTTAAATTAAGTATTTATCAATTTACTCAAAAAATAGACGAGGGGATTTAACTAAAACAAATCAGAAATTCAAATGATCAAATCCGAATAATATGAAGATAAATTACAAAAATGAAACTTCGCTGTAAGTTGGACGTCCAACGTTATATTTAACCCTTTAATTATAGAACAAATCTATGATTTCACTTTTACGATCATATGCTATCTTATCCCATACTAAAGATAGATTCCAAAAGGTAGCATTCGACAACCACGTATTCAACAATATGTCCATTCAAAAGTTCTCCACGATACTTTTTAAAATCAAATAGAATTATATTCTTGTCGTTAGACACGTCTTTATCTACCTTAATTTCAATTTCAATTCTCGAAAAAAGTAATTGGTCACTCTTGAAGAGCATAAATTTAGTGCTTGTTTAATAAATCTTTGAAAAAGGTATATCGAATTTTCAATTGATCAAATGTTAATTTGAATCACATATTTCATGAGATCAACAAATTTTATCAACTTTTAATCATATATTTTATCAACGATTATCAAAATCTGATAAAACTGTAATACAAAGTTTTATCACGTGCGTCCATACAAAATTTTAGGTGGAGTTCTTAATTTATTAAAAATGAACAAGTAGGAAATGGATTGTTAACCTTTCAATGTGTGGCAATTAGTTTCTCAATAAATGGCTTCAATCTACTAATGTGTTCAATTGTCGTACTCTTACTAGAAAGACAATTACCCTACTTCGAATTAAATAAAAAACATAAGGTCTTTTACTCTTCTTCAAACTTCAAAGCCCTAACTTGGTCTTCCAGAGTTTGTTGTTTTACATTAAATGAGTCTTGTTGTTTTGATTTTGTATATGTGAAAATTTGCACTGAAAATTTGAAAATTTATGTTATGGTTTCCGAACCAAACCAAACATGATCCAGTCGATTAAATTTTGGTTGTGTTCCATAATTACATATGGAACCAGCGTTATTATAAAATAATCATCGATTCTCTATTCGATAGAATTCGACCAAACTATTCCATTCGGTATTTGTCAGCTTTATTATAAAAAATCATTGATTCTCTAGTTAATAGAATTCGACCAAACTATTCCATTCGGTATTTGTCAGCTTTATTATAAAATAATCAGTGATTCTCTATTCCATAGAATTCGACCAAACTATTCCATTCGGTGTTTGTCCAGTTCCATAATTACATATGGAATCAGTGGTTCCTGTATATGATAATTGATCAAATCGAACCATGCCCATCCCAGTGTAAAACTCAATGAATATTAGATTACCAACTTGTAACTAAAACAATGACTTGAGGACCAACATTTCAATTTTCAGTTTAACGAAATATATAGTCCCATATTTCATATACAGAGCTTATAATTGCTTAAAAATTGATCAAAGTCTACTTCTACACAAACGTTCCTTTGTTGACAACTTTTACTCACTTATTATCTACGCACTTTATGACACCTAATAAAAGCTTTGCCAAATAAGTCATGTAGCAAGAATAAATATAATACACAACTAGAAAAATCTCTATCAAAAACAACAGTTAAATAATTTATTTGTTAAACCAATTAATTTAGCAAGA
>CAIGRK010051669.1:0-10579 GCA_903798315.1 Fraxinus greggii | reverse complement strand
CATCATTTGGCAGTGGAGGTTCTAGACCTTGCAATAGGCGGGTTGCAGTTTGTCCGTACAATGCAAACGGGAGATGTAAGAAGGGGGTGCATTGTGATTATCTACACACCTAAATAGGAAATTCATAGCAGTCGTTCATAGAAGATTTTGTACAGTCATTTAATATTAGTTTTTCGACTTTTTACTATAGCCACAGACCATCTAGTTGTTTCATAAATATGAAAATCCTTTTGCAGTTTAGTTGCAAAAGTTTCTTTAGTTAATGCATATTTACTCCTGTAACATATCAATCTTCAGTTTCTATGATCCCTGCTCGACCTGTCCAATCCCTTTTGCTTCAGTGGAACACGAGTTTCGTGTGCCTTGATAGAAGTTTGTGATCTTGGAATACGCTACAAGAGTATTCCTGGGTAGTCNTTGTGATTATCTACACACCTAAATAGGAAATTCATAGCAGTCGTTCATAGAAGATTTTGTACAGTCATTTAATATTAGTTTTTCGACTTTTTACTATAGCCACAGACCATCTAGTTGTTTCATAAATATGAAAATCCTTTTGCAGTTTAGTTGCAAAAGTTTCTTTAGTTAATGCATATTTACTCCTGTAACATATCAATCTTCAGTTTCTATGATCCCTGCTCGACCTGTCCAATCCCTTTTGCTTCAGTGGAACACGAGTTTCGTGTGCCTTGATAGAAGTTTGTGATCTTGGAATACGCTACAAGAGTATTCCTGGGTAGTCGCGTACTTGTTGGAATGCAGTCTCTGAAGAATTAAAGCCAGGAGTCAAAAGGGGACTGTTCATGTTTATACTTGAGGATCATTAAGTTGTTTCATTCCTTAAATGTGTGGGGTTGCGCTGTGTTTTTGGAATGCCGAAAAACAAGTTTGATGCTCGCATTGTGTATGCTAGCCTAGGTTATACAGCACGCACAATCTACTTACAAGTTTCATTTTTGTATTATTTTTAAAAGTAAATGAATTATTGTTCCTATAAACCTACAGAATTATAATATTATCCTTGTGTTCTAGCAATTTGAGCTGTTTTTTTTTTTTAATTATTATTATTATTATTGTTATTATTATTATTATTATTATACGAATGTGTGATTAAAATGTATATTAATTTTTTGTATTTACATGCAAAATTATTTTATTAAGAAAATGTGTAATGAGTTTAAAAAATAAATAAATTTTAAATCATGAGACTCAAACATGGAGTTAGTAATTTCACTCGTATTTCTTTTGTCAAAATTATTTACTTTCACAATAATTTAAGAATTATTTTAAAGTAAATACCCTTTTTTCACTTAAAAACAAGTCCTTTTTTGAGCTTCCTTATATAAAAATTCAATTTTTTTCAAACTCATTTTCAATAACACATTTTCACAATAAAATAATTTTTTGCTAGTGAAAACATATAAATGTGCATAAATATATTTCAATCATTAACCTGATATGTGCATGACCGAACATAAATTCGACTTATCAAAAATCAAATAGGAGAAGAAGAAACGAGAAATACATGAATATGAATTTGATCAAAGCAAGAATTGAACTCTTTGTACAATTATGTCACGCATGAGTACTAACGATTTTTCGACATTTGTCTCCCAGTATACAACGATCACGTCCCGTATTAGAAACACTTCAAATTACGTAGACCAACGATCATTTCCGATGTTTTGTGCCCTCTTAATATGAATCTCTATATCAAAGTAAATGAATAAATGAATATGCATCGATGTGATTGCACTTATGAATTGAATGAATAAAATCCAAACACGTGTGATCTATATATAGATGTTGAAAAGGTTTCTATCAAAAAATAAAACCCTACACAAAAGACAAATATCTTGAAATTTATCCCTGTACATGAAGAGACACTCATTGAAAAATAATCATACCAAAATTCATGACCTTTCATATAGAATGACACACATTTCTATTCAAATATTTTCTGAAATATTCCATAATGTTCTATACGATTTTTCAATAATTTCAAGTATTTAAGCGACTTAAATTTGACTTAATTTTTCATTCACCAAATAACAAATTTCACTTAAATGATCATTTAAAATTGGTCAAAACCAATTTTGGATGCAAAATACCAACATTTTAAAAGTAAACCAATAACTTTTTCATACTTTTAACCACACATTTTTTTTTAAAAACACTATTACAAAACTTATTCGACCAAAAAGTGGGGCTCACACAAACCCGTAGTATACTTATGTTTCATTTCCCTTGTGGCAGTGCATAACATGGTTCTTCGGATGTTGTCATATATTCATGACTTTCCCTAAATGGACATTTATTTTGAAGTGTTATGTTTTGTTCATCTGTTCACCAGTGACGAAGCAAGCATCCGAGAACGGCAGCCGCACATGTTGGCTCCGTCTGTATGAATAAATTTTTTTTGCCGAGCATGAAAATCACAAGGAAAGGGATTATTGCATCCAGGAGAAGAAGATCATTGCTTTTGCAATTTCCGATTATTGCAGCCAAGATAGAAGTTCATTTGTATTTTGTATGTATGAGATACACAGAGAGAAGCAAGGAGAAGAATTGAGAGAGAGAGAGAGAGAGAGAGAGAGAGGGAGTGAGTGGATTGTATGCATGAGATACACAGAGAGAAGCAAGGAGAAGAAGTTAGAGAGAGAGAGAGAGAGAGAGAGAGTGGAAAACCTTGCCAAATTTCTCTTCTCGTTAGATGGCTTCTCACATGCTTAGGTAGATCCACTAACACAGCACGCCACATGTCTCGCTAAAAGATGGTACCAATAAATACTCCAATATCATCCATCACTTTTACCTATGCCATATTTACCCAGTTTGGTAAGTTTAGATTTTAATCTAAGTTAAAATCGAACAATGAATTTTAATAAGATATTTTATAAACTTCGCAATTTCTCAATCACAATTTAAAGATTTCATCAATTTTTATTAAAATCTACTAAAAATTGTTTTTAATGTCTACCAAACAAAAGTTATGATCCATTCATGGGACATTAATGTTAGAAACAAATGTTACCTGAAACGTGTAAAATGAGTTGAGATATTTTGAAATGTAGCTATAACACTTTTCGAGATTTTTGCAATAAGTTGAAAAGAGTGACATTATTTAATTGAATATTAATAAACGATCTCGCAATTACGGTTATTAACGATCAACGATCGCCCTATCTCACTCGAGATTTTGGATCCCCCACTACTGTTGACTACCTTTGCTGCAAGAACGTCATTTTTCTTTATTGCAACGTGAAGCTGAAAAGCTCATGAATGATCTTCAAAAAATGCATGGTGAACTAGGGATGGCAACGGAAGGGGATGGGGAGGGGCAACCTCTCCCGTCCCGTCCCCGTCTCGTTACCCGTTTAAGGCAAGGCGGGACAGGGCCGAGTCCTTGCCCCGTTTACTACCTCGTTTAATTTTTCTTTTTTTTAGTTTTTGATAATTTATTTTTATTGCCTCATTCATTAGGTTTAGACAAATAATTTTAGTTGTCATTTTCTATTAGAACTAATGAATTTTCGTGAAATTTTCTATTTAAAGTATTGAATTCTAAAAAAATAAAATAAAATAAACAGGGCAGGGCGTCCGTTACCCGTCCCTAGCCCAAATACGCGATTAAGCGGGTTATCCTCGTCCCATTCGGGGTGGGCTCCACAGTTATCGAGTTTATCGAATTTTTTTGCCATCCTTATGGTGAACCAAGGTCTGTTACCAATTTAATGTGATTATGCGTTTTTCTCATGAACTTCATTATCAGTTGAAGACCACTTTTCGAACAGGTAGGAAATTGACAACGTCACTGCCGGCCAGCGCTTGGATTTGAATCTTGAAAGGGGGTAGGGACTTGAACTTCTCGTCAACCTTGCATTTCTTTTGCTTCTAGAGTTGCATATTCATCGCACGCATCTCTTTCTCATGCGCATCTAAGAAAAAATAATAGGAAGTCAGGTAGAAATTACCCTTTTCTTTGGAATATTATCTTGAGGTCCCTATATCTTTTAGTTCGATGATTTCATCTAAGCCTGAATATCTGATGGATGTATTCGAATATTTCAATACTTGAAATTATTCATTACACTTAAGGTATTTCGTAAATTGAACCATTCGAGTCCACGTAATTATTGGAATCAAACAACGACCCTAAACATCTGCTTTAATTCGGTTCCGTTCTGTCCATAATACTTTTTTTATTATGAGTTGATAATACAAATTATTTTGACAATATTTAGCAGAAAAAAGAATAAATAAAATATATCACCAAATACATATTTCAATACTTTCTTAACTCATTGCAAATACGTAGTCAAATAGCATAATAGTTTTGACTATTGCTTTGTGAGAAGCTCCTTGATAGTGATGGCAACGGGGCAGGTTCTGGGCGAGGTACCCCCGCCCCGCCATGGCACTGGCTGGGCGGGGATCGGGACGGGGGCTTGTCCCGTTTCCTGCCCCGTTTATATATTTATTTATTCAAAAAATTTCAGTTAATTAATTATTATTTTTTTAGTTAATTAATTTTTTATTTTTTTATTCTTCATGGGCCCTCGCCCCGCCCGGTGACCCGAGACGGGCGTGCCGCCTCGCCCAGCCAACCCGTTCGGGACGGGTTTTTTTTACCTCATTCGGGGCGGAATGGGGAGGGGAATATTGCCATCTCTAGTCCTCGAGAAGGGTTTTGGGTCGACAATGCGTAAAATGTCATTGGAGTGACTAAGAACAAGAATGATGATTCAGTTATCTAAATGAATAAAACTAATTGATTAGGGTACTTATTATTTGGATCTTACAATCTTAATACTTGTTGGATCAAGAGTATTGGATCATGGTGAATAAATTGTAAAAAAAATAACTTAGAAAAAAAGACCAAATTCAATGTTGGAGTAAGGTACCCATCATTTCCTTTCAAGAACTAAAAATTATTCGGGAACGAATTGGAACCTCGGTTCTGATTTGAAAAATTCGATCTCGATTAAAATGCTCACCCCCTATGCCATCTATAATCGTGACCAAAACTAACAATCATACCACATAGCGACGTAATGCATGACCTCCAGCAGCTTCTAATGTTAAGTCAACCATTTTTAAGAACAAAGAAAACAAGTGAATAATGAATTTATCATTATCTTATATTAGTTTAATTTATCGCAAAAATTAATGTAGTGCGTTACCACAATTTTGTGCAAAAATTATAGCTCATTTGGGAGGTACAATTCGCACTATATCACTTTATATTCACCTCAAGTCTACCCACCATCCAGTAATACTCATACATAAAAAAAATATTTATTTGGTGGCAAATGAACAACGAATCAAACATTCCAACCACGGTAAACTATCTTAGATCCAGTAGTGAAGGATATGGTCAAGCTCCCATTTGTCAAAATTAAATGTAGAACAAAATAATGGTTTAATTGAAATAATAATAGAAGTAAAGTGATCAAATTAATATAAATCTAAGTTGAATGACCGACATAAATAAACTGGTAAGTGGAGTGACCTTCAATGAAATATCCCAATTTTTCTATTTGACATTTTTCCGTTCTAAGAACAAAAAGGACCCTGAATTCGAAATCAATTCAAAGAACGAGCTGTCGATCTTCAATCAAATCTCCATCTCTCTTCTTCTGCATCTTTATAATCAAAATCGATATATAATCTGTGTGTGTATATATACGATTCAAATTCAAACTCCATCGATCGGTTCATGTATGGAAGCAATTAGAAAACAAGCCTCTAGACTCAGAGAACAGGTCGCTCGTCAACAGCAGGTGCTCTTTCTCTCTCTCTATATAGATGCACACTGATTTTTTTCCTTATTCGTGTACGATTTTGAAACTTAATCGGAGATCTGAGTGAATTATCTATTATTTGATAACATTTCTTTGAAATTTGTGGTTATGTTTATTCAGATTTATCTAGCATTATATCGATTTCCCAATGTTTATGATCTCTCCGATTTAGGTTTCGTAATGGTCTTCTTAATTGTGTTCATTTAGATGGAATTGACTTTTTAGTGGCTTGAGGTAATTTACGGTAATAAATTTATCTAGCTTATGCAGTTGGGTGTTCAACTCTGGCACTCTTTTATTTGATTGGGTAGAAAATTAAATGCTGTGATTAAATCCTATCCTTGAAATTTGAAAATAATTCAAGGATGTGCGTTCAATATGCCCCGTGTTTATTTTGATTTGGGGCTCAGGTTTTCTTTATTAACTAACTATGCCAATCTTGTAGGATAGGTACAACTTTAATTTACTGCTCCAAGCTCCACACAATGTAGTTTTTGCCTTACAATTATTTCAATTTTGCTTTCTATCGCAAGTGCTTAGTGTTTGAAAAAGTAGCATGATGTTGAGATTTGTTTCAGGCTGTCCTGAAGCAGTTTGGGGCAGGTGGATATGGAGGTCCAGACAATGCTCTGAATAATGATGGCGAGTTCCAGCAGCATCAGAAACTTGAGAAGCTTTACATATCCACTCGTGCTGCCAAGGTTACTTTTACATTGTTAAATTTTTGCACAGTTTTTCTTCAATTATGAATTTTTTTGTCAGGCCTGTACAAGCTAGATCTGCAGCAGAATTATTACATGCCCTGATCTATACATAAAGTTTGCAAAATTCCATTTGCTGCCACGTATACATGCTCAACTTTCATTTGATGAATTTTAGGCATGTGTGTGACCAAGTGCATGCATGTGCACAGATTCACATACTTATTAAATTTAGCTGCATGGACTCCATGGCCTCTATGAATACCATCGGTAGCCTCAGTTTAATAGTGTTGATAGCAAAATTTAGTCGTCTTATTAAAAACTTGTCTTTTATTTCTGTTTTTCAGCATTTCCAAAGGGACATTGTTCGTGGCGTTGAAGGTTATATAGTTACTGGGTCCAAACAAGTTGAGATAGGTGATTAACTAAAACTGAAGGGAATTTTATCCTTTATACTTAAGTTTTATAGTGCAAGATATTGGTGTTCATATCCTTTATATGTTCACTTCAACTCAGGGACTAAGTTATCAGAAGATAGCAGGAAATATGGTGTTGAGAATACATGTACTAGTGGTAATACCTTATCAAAAGCCGCGACCAATTTTGCTCGAGCTCGTGCTCAAATGGAGAAGGAACATGGAAATCTTTTAAAAGCCTTTGGCACACAGGTTTTCTTTGTGGCCATTTCCTCTTTTAACTTATTGTGATGGATATTAATTTAGGCTTGATAACCAGGCACGTGTACATCTGTCCTTTCTGATGTGAATGTGTGGTAGGACTTCTGCAGAAACAACATGTGACTGCCTGTGTTGCCCATCACAGTATTCAAGTTCACTCTGAATCTCATCAGGCTTATTTTCATAGATTGTGCCTGCCAAATATCATTTCCATACTTCTTACATACATATTTTTTTCTTCATCTACAAATCATGGCTCACTGTAACATGGTTCACTGGTTACACATATTTTTCACCTGCTACTGCTAGCTAAGTCGCTTAACTTGCTCGTAACACAGTTATTTTACAAGAAAGGAAGGTGGGGTGTTGGTTGTCTTTGTTTATGAGGTGTTTCAGCAAAAAGTTGAATGGAGGATCAGACTTTGTTGAGTAACTGGATTTTTACTATTCCCTGCCAATTATTTGCAACATCGTGGATTTTTACTTTAGCCTTTACGCTTCATGTTGTGGTTCTTTTAAAATATTTGTTTTGTTAGGTAAAGTTCTGATCTCTCATTCATTAGGTTGCAGAACCATTAAGAGCAATGGTAATGGGAGCTCCTTTAGAAGATGCTCGTCATCTTGCTCAACGATATGATAGAATGCGACAAGAGGCTGAAGCTCAGGTACTTGCAAATAATTATTTTACTGTCTTCATGCACGTTTTTCCCTAAAAAAATTACAGCGGCTAATTGCAAATTTTATGTTTCCAATTTTCTCTAACTGTTTGTCTCTTTCACAAGGCATCATGTGATGGGTCACCTTTACTCAGCTTGGAAAAGGGGCACCATGCTTTAAGCAGCATTCTGTCCTAGTCCACCCCTGCTGAACTCACTGTTGCATCACAGTCACTTTCAGCTGCAATTATGTGAATAAATTCAATAAAAGACACATTACCTATGCATAGTTGGAAGCAAAGGAAAATTCATTTCGTTCATGGCAGCCCATGTTTGAAGCCCCATTCTTTTAAACTCATTTTCCCCCAAATTCATTTCAACCACGCATTCTTCAATACAATAAGTTTGCATGTAAATTCAGAACTTTGCACTACTTTTTAACCACACATTTTAAAAAAAAAAAATCACTTTTTACAAAATCTATTCTCAAACAGTAGGACTCAAACAGGTGTTATAAAGTTATACAATGGTAGAGCGTCCAGTGAGGGAGATTGATGTAGGCTTAAGGCCGATTGGTTCAAGGAGTTAAGTTGTGAAGCGGTTGGCACGTTGTCAAGTTGTTTCTATAGTTGCTTAATGTATTTCTATCCAAATACTGTAATCAATATTGTTATAGATAGTTTATTGGAACTAGGTCTAGGCATTGGGTGGTCGGTCTGAGTGTTTCAATACCCGGAACCACCTATTGTACATCGGGTATTTCGTAATGGAACCATTCGGGTCATTGGAATTATGGAACCAAACCCAAATCCGAAGCCTCGGTTTGGGTTCGGTTCTACCCATAATATTTATATACATTGAATAAAAGTTTTCATATTAGACCATTTCGATATGTATACCTAACACGCTACTACTAGATAATATTTGTGGAAGGGAGAAAATTTAGCTAAGAAACCTTCGAGAAGCTAATAAGGAATCCAGTTACATGACAAAAAATAAAGGAGACTAAAAACTACGAAAATATGAGAAAATTAAAAAATCAAAAATTAATTTTTTCTTAATAAATCTCGTTCGATTCATAAATGAGGCATGCTAGAGCCTATTATTTAATTATGGACAATGCTTAAATTCTTTTACTTTAAAAACAAATTGATATAAAAACTATTAACTTGATACATGAATATATAGTATCAAGAAATTGCAATCCACGTATTGAGCTCACCCTATTTGAGTAAAAAGGGAAAAATTATATTTCAAAAAGAGAACCACGAACTTGAGATAACAAAAAAAGTACACCACAACCTAAGCTATGAATATATCAAGTTTAATTGCCGATAGGCAAAAAAGTAGGAGCCAATGATGATTTCTTAGGGTTAAAGTCTAAGAGTTTTAGATAAATTACAATCCAAATTAGAGTTTTTAAATTTTGTATTTTTTTATCCAGTTGTAAATTGTAAAATTATGTAAAATATCAATTTCATTCACCCACAGTTATGGTTCAAGAACCAAGAACTGACCCGAACCGTATCGATTCTTGGTTCCGGTTCCTAATTTTTTATTTTTTTTTTGGAACCGGAGGTTCGGTTTCGTTAAAATGCCTAGGCCTAATTGGAATATCATAAACTGTCGTTTGCGAGTTATTAATGTTATATTTTTCGAACTTGATAGGCTGTTGAACTTTCCCGAAGGCAAGCAAAACTAAGAGAAGGAACTGGCACCCCTGAAATGGCTTTAAAACTAGAAGCATCTGAATCTAAATTGCAAGATCTGAAATCCAATGTGGCTACACTAGGGAAAGAAGCTGCAGCAGCTATGGCTGCTGTGGAAGCTCAACAACAGAGGTTAACACTGCAAAGATTAATAGCCATGGTAATGCAACTTTGCCTTTCGCATGTATCTGGACTAAATGTTCCACTGACTGCACTAGAAAATCAGCCTTGAACTTATCTTCTGTTTCTTTCTTCTTCACATTTTAGGTTGAAGCAGAACGTGCTTACCATCAGCGAGTTCTTCAAATACTTGATCAGTTAGGAGGCGAGGTATGCATAATTTCTTTCTTGTCGTGAAGGAGGAAAAAGCTATTCTAGCTGCTCATTTTGAAGCTTCAGAAATCCTAAAGATAAAGTGTTATATCTTTTTTCAAAATTAGATGATGTCAGAGCGGCAAAGAATTGAAGCAGCTCCTGCTCCAAGCATGGACAGTATGCCTCAACCTCCATCCTATGAAGAAGTAGATGACATCTCTACTACACCAGTGCAAAATGGGTCTTCCGATGGCATGGGTTACTTTCTTGGCGAAGTAAGTAGATAATTGTGTCTTAATAAATAGTGATGGTACACTTGATGAAGGCTGTTTATTGCTTTTCAATTTCGTGGATTCAATAACAGGTCATGTACACATATCAAGCTGAATCTGATGTGGAGCTTAATTTGTCAATTGGCGATTATGTAGTTGTTCGTAAGGTTTGCTACCGTTGCTTAAATAACTTGTCAATTAGCCTTCTGATAGTTTTTTCAATACAATTTTTATTAATCGTCCATTATACACTTAGCAGGTCCACGATCACATTTTTCTTGCCTGCACCCAACTAATAAAATGAAATTGCAGCTGTTAGAACTTAGTGGGCAATAGATATCCAAATCCCTAGTGTAGATTATTTTATAATCTCGTACGTGCTTCAATTTAGTTTAATAGTCACATCCATGGTACACACACTGAGTGATTATCCTCTCGGCTGTAT
>CAIGRK010051626.1:0-10898 GCA_903798315.1 Fraxinus greggii | reverse complement strand
GATCCCTTAGCTACTTTTCATCCCACGTCCAGGTTGAAGGCATCTTATCAAAGTCAAGCAAAACTTCCTCCAAATCCATATGTGCGAAAACCACACACTTCTTCATTTGCCTAGAGTAAATATTGTGTTTCGATCCAATAATGAAATATCATATTTCATTGATGTCATGCGTAAAATCAACATTACTGTAATATCACTTGTTATGAATTGATCGCAAGATAATGATAATAATGAAATAAACAAGAATAAATAAGAACACCAAAATTTATGTGGAAACCTAAGATAGGGGAAAAAAACCATAGGCAGATGAGGAGAATTTCACTATAATCAATAATGAATGTGTGTAAAATATCAAGATCTCAATACTCTCAATTGAAATCTAAACTCTCTCTAACTCTCAAGATGTTGTTTTTAATGTGTATATGGAGATACAATAATGTGAAATGTATATAGGAGCCTCTTTTTGGAGTTCTAGATAAAGAAGAAAACATAAAATTCGAAAAAAATCATGATAAACTTGTCATGGTAGCGCCACCAGCTCTACGGCGGCCGAGGCGGAAAAACCAGTAGGAGCTCAGGGCTACCTGCATTCTTTTTCTCCACGGGCGCCACAGCACCCATTTTAAATAATTATGCCTCAAAGATATGTTTCTTCATCTCAAAGTTCTTTTCCAAGTCAAACTCCAAATTCTTGATAAAATTTGATCTTAATTAGTTAGGAATCTCAAAGCCAAAACTCCTTAGACTTTTTTTATTCAACCAAACACCAAATCATATGGAATTTGAGTTACACCACAACAACATTTATGATGTATAATGTATGCATGCCTTTGGATTATTGGACTTTGCAGTCTGCAGAGATGAAAGAAGGAAAAAAGAGGAAGCTGAACGTAAGGACAAGCTGGACGAGAGTGCTGAAAAATGAAGGCAACGAGAGTGGGAATTGGAGGAAAAAGAAAGACAGCGGAGAGAAGAATTCTAGGGCAGATCACATGCTGTGCTTGCTAGGGATACCGAGCCTTCTGCTATGGCACGTCCAGTAGAGGCAGCACCCGTTGCTCCAGCTTCTGCTGCAGCATCACCAGGGAAGTTCGTGCCCAGGTTCAAAAGGATGGTTGGTGAGGGTGGTGGGGGCCAGGCCCCGCCTCCTGAAACTGATAAGTGGACCAGCGGCCGCAGAACGGAAGACCAAACATCTCAACATAATGTCAGGTGAAGGGATGATCGTAGATCTGCCTTTGGTGGTGGCGGTGACGGCGGAGGCTCGAGGTCCACTTGGTCATCTAGAAATCGCGGGTGAATTTGAGTATATGATGTAGGGCTCTGTATGCATTAAAGATTTTTGAGCAGTTGAGTGCTGTTTGATGTTCTGGGTGGCATCAGCCTAGTTTTGCCTTTTATGTTGATATATTTCCAAAATTTTGAATTTTGGGTTAGAGCTTGAAGTTTTGCTGAGACCTTCCGTCCTTTTGATATTCAAATGTCTGAAATTATTTCTGTAATGTACAACAATGGTTTGGTTGGTAAAGAATTTATGCTCTGATTCTAGGAACAACTGGACATCTGCTGAGAATTTATGCATGAGATGTTGAATTCGAATGCAAACAAATTTAACTTTTGCATAAAATCATTAGTAGACTGGTACAAATATATTATATATGTCTACGAATCCTTAAGATTAAACCCAGATTCAAATAGAAAATTTTAACCTATTTATTTTGGTATACAAAATGCCTTTATATCCTGAGTTGTTGACATATGAAATAAGCAATTTGAAATAAATAATTTCAGGTGGTTTGAGCGGCATCGATCAGCTTATTGCTGAAATCCCAGAGTTTCTTGGCTAAAGCTTCATCTGTCGCCAACCTTCTCGGCTTAAACTCGTTGCAGTCCTCGAAATATTTTCCGGACACACCTTTCAACTTGGGGTGAAGTGCAACATAGCAAGTCGTGGCCGCTCCCTAAAGAATGCCGTATTAGAAGAGAGTTAACATGACACTTTTGTGATTGCAAAAAAAAATCTTCCAGTACACGCAATGGCATGGACTTAATAAAGTAACGAATAGGATTTATGTAGCCAACCTTAAATTCATTTAAGCCCCCGTTTGTCATCCTTTACAAAAAAAAATTGTTTGCTATAGTANTAGCAAGTCGTGGCCGCTCCCTAAAGAATGCCGTATTAGAAGAGAGTTAACATGACACTTTTGTGATTGCAAAAAAAAATCTTCCAGTACACGCAATGGCATGGACTTAATAAAGTAACGAATAGGATTTATGTAGCCAACCTTAAATTCATTTAAGCCCCCGTTTGTCATCCTTTACAAAAAAAAATTGTTTGCTATAGTATCATTTCTCCACCACACATTCACACAATAAAATATTTTACACACAAACCAATAAAATTCCTTTACTTTTTAACCACACATTCTCCAAAAAATACTATTCCATAATCCATTATTTCCAAATAAATTCTATCAAACAGGCCCTAAATATGATTGCCTAACCCTTAAATTTTATTTACCTGAGGGACATTCTTCCATAGGATACAAGTGAAGAACTTCAGAATTCCTGTGAAGAAATATTAATAAATAAAGAAAAAAAGAAACGAGAAAAGGAGATGATATAAATTATTTTGTGGGTTTTGGAAACATACTCATGGAAATAGCAGAATGTTTGAAGAGATTTGTCATTATCAACCCCGGATGCACTGAGTTGACAGTAATATTTACTCCCTCAGCCTGATTCCAAGTACACGTGACAGATTATATTTAAAACACTTACAGAAAAATTAAAATAAATGCAGAAATGGAATCATCATAAAATTTCAAAAGCAAGAATATCAGTTATTGAAGACAGAAATGGCAATGAGTAGCTATATACCTGCAAACGTCGAGCGAGCTCGTTGGCATGTAATATGTTTGCTAATTTGGATTGGCCATATGCTCTCTTGTCTGAATAACTGATATGACACAAGAATATTGAAAACAAACGGATTGTGCAAGAACATTGTTACGCGGTATATGATAAGACCAAACACATTTAAAGAAAAAAGAAGTTAAAATTTTTTGTTTGTTACATTGTCCGGTCCTTATTTGGTACTGCTCATGGAACATGAGTGGCATTGACAATTTACCCGATCTTTTCATTAATCCTGTCGAATCGAATCCCTTTGTAATAGGTATGGATGTGTGCTACTGATGACAAATTCACAATTCTACCCTCAATGCCAGTGGACTTTGCTGTTTCTTTCATTTTGTCAAGGAGAAGTCCAGTCAAGTAGAAGTGACCTGTAACAAATTCATTAACGCAAGAATTGATCATTAGAAAAGGAATCCATGTTTAACAACGCGACAATAATTTATGATTTCCACGAAGCTTAGTTGCATACCGAGATGATTTGTTGCAAATTGCATCTCTATTCCATCTTCTGAGAGCTGGTAGGGACAGAACATGATTCCTGCGTTGTTTCTGAATACCAATTCTTTTGTTTAATTACTAAAACTGGAAAATATTCTTACATATTGCAATAGAGTGTTTTGAGGCACGGTTTTTGGTGTTCGTGCAGATTCGTAACAGAGAGAGTTTGATGAAGTAACTTACATTAAGACGTTGAGAGGAAGGTTAAGAGAAATAAAGTGATCAGCAAAAGCCTTGACAGATTTAAGAGAGGCAAGATTGAGTTTGAAAATGTCGATTCGAGCATTACTATTATCCTTCAGAATGAGTTGTTTAGCTTCATTTGCAGCCTCCATGTTTCTTGCACCAATAATTACATGTACATTCCGTCGAGCCAAAACTCTTGATGTCTCCAACCCTATTCCACGTGCACCACCTGCAATCAAAATATTTCATTGCATCAATTCAGAAATTGCAGGCTCAAACCAAAACATTCCTGAATTAAACCCAAATGCCTTCAAAAATGTTCTTCAGCATGCAGCAAGTATATATGAATATCTGACCTGTAATGATGACAGTAAGAGCAGTTGCATCAATCCCTTGTGTGACTTGTTCAGCAGTCGAAGCTGATCCAAAACCACTTGGACCTGGAATTCCTGTTATAAACCTAAACATATTCTTCTTTGCTAAAATCTGGATTTCCTTCTCTCTTCAGAAAAAAAAAATTTATATATAAATGAAGAGAGAATGTGTTCAACTTAACTCAACCTAATGAAAAGAGAAGGCTGCCACAATAAATATAAGTGAAGAAAGGAGATGATAGATGAGATGTGTGAATGACTTGAAAAAGCAGGCAGTGATCAGTATGGATGAAAATGAAAGCAGATAGATATGAATATGACTATTTTTGGAGGAAGGATTATGTATTATATACGTATGTTCTTTCTTGTTCAATTAATTGCAGTCGGTGCCGAGCTGTAAGTACACCTACGCTACGTCTACCCAATCTTCAACTGTCAACATTTTTACTGGTAAAAGTTAAGTATTTGTGAGCTTCATCAACATGATACTCATTTCTAGTTTATACATTCCACCCATGTTAGATAGGATTTTTATCCATCCACATCTCGTGACTATGAGTGGCAATGAGTTTGGCCCTTAGACACTTGAGATAGGCTCAATCATTTGACTCGTGGGCCTCATGGCTCGAGTCGAGCCGTCCATGAGCCTGCTCGCTTTTTTCAAAAAAAAAATTAATTAAATATGCCAAAAAACGAGCTGGATAACGGGCTTGTGGAAATTGAGCTCGACTCGACTCATGACTAATCTCAATACGAGTTCGATTCGCCCATGGACTAAACCACAATGAGTCAAGCCTACGAGCCGACAAGCGACTTGATCCATTTACCACCCCTATCTGTGATGGTCTAAATGGTCAGTTCTGTCTCCTCGTGTTGTCTATTGGGACACTTGGCATTTCAACTTCAGGTTGTCAATTGGCATTTATTTTTATGGCATCAACAATCAATTTCATCATTTGCATGGCTGAAAATTTGCATTGAAAACTCGTATGAACAATTGAAAAACTAAATTAAAGAAATGGACCAACCTTAGGCTAGTTAAGTTCTCTTAAATTATAAGTAAACAATAAAGGACCAATCTACATATTCAAAGGAGAAGCCATTTGGCATATAAACTTAGCTATACGTACCAACCAGGGTACAAAATAAAGGTCCGTCTGACAACTTTTAAAAAAGTCAAAAAATTATTTTCGAGATTAAGAAATTATTTTTAACTTGTTTGGATAATTTTATAAAAGCACTTTATCTTAATAGAAAAACTTCCATAAAAAAGTTAGCATAAGATAACTTCATCAAGAAGCTTTTTTACAAGAAGCAGAAGCCTTATCAAACATATCTTTTGGTGAACTACCCCACCGTATGACTGGTCGGTGCTCGATAAAAAATTACAAGAGCTGTTGAATTGGTCAAAACGTTTCTAGAATCTTTTCCAGTTTGAACTCAACTAAGAAATAATGGTCCTCTTTCGACGCATTTAATTATGTCAACTATCAGTGAGAAAGACAAGAAAATGAACACACACTTTGATTAACATATATACATAAAGTTTATATATACAAATATCTGAATTCCGGATTTGAGATTATTGGTAAGAACAAGCTTAAGCTCTTAAGCTGAAGCTAAGCGCAATAATTTAAATCCAATTTCTTTCTCTTTCTTGAAATTGAAATTAAAATTTAATAGTATACTTGCCAAAAAATTTTAAGATCATGAACTGATCAAATATCATTTTTATTCACGTATTTTCTGGGATCTACAGCTTTTATTCATTTTCTATCTACACATCTCGAAGAATCCACAATTGATAATCTACAAATAATTTAAAATACGTACCCGAAATTCCATTCTTGCTAGAGGTTAGTTTTGTTTTGTATATGTAGAAGATGGCATATTTCTCCCATTTAACCCTTTTTTTACTTCTTTTTCTTTTCTAAGCTAAGTCAATTTAGAGAAAATGCTATATTACAATTAATTAAACATGGTGATATAAGAAATAATATACAATTTTGCAATTATAAGCGTCACTTACACTTAGCTACACTCCATTTATTATTTCCAGTTAAGTAAATTTACTTCGAAATTACTCCTATAAAAAACTGGACTGCTCAACCTCTCCACGAGTGATCTTTGACATCAAGAGCTCTTCGGAATGTGCCAAATCATGTTGTTGTATCACGAGCACAGAGGACACTATCCTTAGTTGAAGGGCAACGATCTTTGCCAACGACAATCAAGTCAGATTCTCCCAATAGTTAAAATATGCTCAGCTATATTGCTTCGTGTTTTCTCCTTGAACTTCACCATACATTCCCATCTCGTCTTGAATTCAGCTATTGACCCCTGGTTGTGCTCCTGATTTTAACACAAGCCAAGTTGAATCTATGAATTTTGCAATCGATCATATAAATCGTAAAATTATAAAAATAAAAAGGATGAAATTTATTTTCTATCACACATTTTTTAAAAGTCAATTTTCTTGAAATTCATTTTCGACAACATTTCATGAGATTCACAATTTCTTGATCACACATTTTATGAACTTTTCTGTACACTTATTAGGTCAAGATCCCATTTCATTCTTCTGAACAAATCTTGTAACTGCCACTTTCACCTCTGGATGCTACGCCATTCTACCACCCAATTCCAATGCTTCTCTATCGTCTGGCCCGCCAAAGAATATAATGCACCGTCGTGGAAGTGAGGCCCGGTGTCAATTGATCTCCTCCACCCTATCCACGGTCCACGAGCACCGCCACTGAACAAGGTGCCTCCTTCAAAACTCTGATTAACCCCTCTCCATCCATGGCCCTCATTCTCCACTTCATGATCTTTGATCCTCCTCCTTTGCTTGTGAAACGGCAAAATGATCTTTGCAGGATTAAAAGAAGTATTTCCAATATTCACAAGTAGGACCACGAATTTTTGCCTTCTTTCATCCCTTTGTAGACTGCCTTTTCATATGGCTCAATGATTGTCGGTTGGATAGTAACAATCTTTTTTGGAATTTTCAACTAACAGGCTTCAGAAAAATCATAAGTAAGAATGTTGAAACTACCGAAGAATTGATTAACATCCTCATCGACATTCACGAATCCGATATAAGCCATTACGAAAGGTTAAACACGAGATAATACGAGGTTAAAACAGCATTAACAGCCAAAAATAGTTAACATCACACCCAAACAACTCACTCACAAATACAAATACAAATACAAATACAAATGATTTGACAAATCACACTCAAATTACAAAAACAAATGAAGCTTCCCAGTTCATCTATCATCTGATTGATATACAGCTTTTTCATTCAAAGTGTGAATTTCAAAGCTTCAATTGATTTTTTCTCCATAAGAGAGACCTACTGAAGAACTGAAAGCCAAAGTTAACAGTTCCAGTGGAGACAGATGTATCTCGGGAGACCCGGCCCACTCAAATCAATCAAAAACAAACACGCGTTTAAGCGGAGTGGAATATAATGGCATGTCAACCATGGCGTGAGAGAATCTTATAATACACTCAATCACAGTAGAGAGACTTACAAGAGCTTATCTACGCAAATATTCAGGATTCCACTCTGGTATAGTATACGGAAAACATCTCGTCCTTCCCTGTTTACAGTGCCACAGCTTAAAGGCTCTGTACTTGTACTATATGCTCCACAGACGATCTTCATTAACCATAATGACTAGTTCATAAAACAATAGGAGAGAATTATAAACACGAATATCGCCAGTTAGGTAAGGAATATAGAACTTATAGTGTGTCAAGACCTAAATCTCTGGCTTTGACCTTCAAGGATCTCAAGTAATCGATTGCTTCATCAATAACACCAACTGCATTCTTTCCCTTGCCACCGGGAATTATGCCCTGCAGAATGTTCACAGTTTCGTGCATTCTTTCTATCCTCGACCTTTTTCTAGCAGATACGGAACATGATTTTTTCAATTCTTGATTATTTCCGTTGCCACAACTGGATTCTGCATCATCCTCCAACTCGGAGCATGTATGAGTTTTCAATGATCTCGAAGGATGCACAAGAGATGGTACAACATAACCTAAATCAAGCAATTTCTGCCTTTTTGCTGGCACGACAGAAATAGAACCTCTGTCATTCTTTTCCTCGACCATCTCCTGAATATTATTATCGGTCATAGTGCTAGGTGAATGGCCTGTGCTTGTCTCTTCATCATCCTCGGAACACTCACTGTCACTATCAGAGCAGAGAAGAGCATTCAGTTCTTCGGTGTCTTCATGCATCTCACTTTCCAAATCATTTCCATATTTGTATTCAATGCGTTCATCCTTGAAAATTGGCCCCAGTGGAGTTGTGATATCCCTTGGCTCTTCCTTATCCAGATTAAGAGTGGCGGCAAGCTTTGGCCTCCAAGAAGTCGCACACTGAACTGGAGTCTTGGCTCCAGAACTGTATAGCAAGGTAGTTTTATCACCAGATTGATCAAAAACGAGAAATTTCTTCTGGATACATGCTGTACCCATGTCAGGACATCCTTTTTGTCCCAAATTTTCAATTGAGGCCACTGGGAGTTCCTTTCTGGACAGAGAATTTGGTACAGGAGCATAGGCCTGATGGAAACGAGACAGACAGTAAAACCAATTAGGATAGTCGTTCAATTCGCTTGGCTTCAATTGTTGCTGCGGAAACAAGGGAAAAGTTCCGGTAGTAGAATCCTCAATACAGTATTGATTCATATAAGCAGGCGCGGGGTTCAGAGACCCCATGTTAATTGGAGAACCCAAGAAATTCCTAGTGGAAGACTGCAGATTTTGATCCTGGTGATGGAACCAGGATCCAGAATCTTTTTCCATCAATTACAGCAATCACCTATTAGAAAGTAAGACTTACAGTCAGACGAATCAAATGTAGAACACCACTATCAGCAAAATGGGAAAACTCAGACATTGCAAACGTACCAGTATAGCAGTAGAACTAAAAATCACTGACTACTTCTTGTATCCTTGAGGGAAATGTAAACTATAAAAACCTGGCTTAACTTGAATATAGAGAAAAGAAATTAATCTACGTAACAGGTTTAAGCAACTGGCGGAAATACTCGGCCTGAAATATACCAACAAAAAATAATTAGAATCTCTTCAACCATTTACAAAAGAATAAGACTTCTTACGAAGTTAGGTAGGGATAAACTGACATAGCAAGAAAATATAAAAATTATGAGAATCTCATTCTGAAAAATTTAAAGGTTGTATACTAACCTGACAGTCCTGGAGAGGTTGAAAACACGCTATAATTCTAACTATTATGGTAGCACACCCAGCAATTCCACTCTCATGCTTCAATGCCCGAAATCTTGTCTGACAAGCTGCTTGACACACCATAACTACTTCCCCCAATCCACTCAAATAAACACTAATCTGTTCGGAGAGCCCGTGATCAAATTATTCAACAGTTTGCAAATTCTTTGCTCAAAAGTAGACCACGTTATCCCGAGAACACAAAATATCACAAAAAAAAACTCTTTCCTTCTGCAACCTTCCACCCAAATATTATAAAAAAACCACTACACTTAATTGAAAAATGGAAATCAAAGGACCAAATACATGAACAGTTACCTAGGAATGATACTGAAAACTTGGCAAGAACTTTAGGAATAGAAGAATGGACTCAACTAATCCTGCGAACATAGTGTATAGACCCCATGGAAATTAAAGTGTGTATTCTAGGTGTCATAAGAGAGTTTGTGACCGAGTTTTAGGGCGGCTGTTGTCTGAATTGAGGTGATTTTACAGAATCACGTGGCAGTACAAGTTCAAAGAGATGACTTTCCGGAACGCGTCAATAGAGAGACTATACCACCGCATGCTGTTCTGCACTCTGATGATTTGCCACGGCTATTGACTTCTCCTTTTACCTATTGAGAGACACTGCAGGAGTTTTGTAAAACATTAGATGCAGAATCATGGTGGAAAATTGAAGGAAATCAGAGAAGAAATATTGAAGTACTAAGTAATTGCACGTCCTTTATCAAACTCTTGCTCAAATTAGATAAAGTGAAGAAGGTCATCAAGAGAACACAAAAGGAGCCAGCAGTATTTCATTGTTCTTCCTATATAAAGTAGAAGTCATCGTTTCTCGAGGACTAGACCAGAAAATGTATCTATATTTATTTATTTTGAAATGTGATCTTCAAAGTTTGAAGCCAGAAAATGTAAAGAAACATTCATAATCAATGAAAGAAACATCATGTAAAACCCTTTGCCTTGTTTGACACTAAAGAAAAACATTAGGTATGAAGCAAAAAAATAATTATCAGGCACTCACCAATTTATACATTTATTTTTCTCTTATGATGCTCTAACTATATCAAAAAAATATTAAATTGACATGTATTCTGTAAGAAATAACATGCAAGAAAATCAATTTCACCAGTTCAGCCTTCTACATTCCTCCATGAAATCCAAGATCAAATGTATTTCAACAAAAGAAAAGATTGTTGATGAAATATGTCGAAAGGAAAAAAGTTGCAAAATGGGTTTGAATTAGGGAACCTCGATGCATGATTTAGAGCACATTTCTATCAATGATTTTATATGATCCTAATCACTTGGCTAAATGTTTATAAATTATGGATAGGGGTTGTACATATCTTGGTTACTTGATGGCACAACAACAGAATTCTTACAGCTTTTTTGTCCATTTTCTGCGGGGGACTTGTAGAGTGCTGTTTAATAAATTCTGACAACAGTGTGCTATTTTATCAAATTTTGCCAATTTAATTATAGGCGTCCATGGATCTTTATATACCTGGTTACCTCTCATCAGATACCACAGGCTCACATGCATGCCCAAGAGGTCCTATCCCTTAATATCAGACGTCTTAAGTTTCATTCCTATAATAGGTATTAAATTAAATCCATAATATTTCAAATCTTCATTTCTTACTT
>CAIGRK010051610.1:0-13638 GCA_903798315.1 Fraxinus greggii | reverse complement strand
ATGAATGTTTATGGGGAAAATGGCAGTTTTCAAACAATGTTAATGAAGGTGAAGTTTGGTGGGTTATTTGCAATTTTTAAAACGTTTGGGCCAATAGTTGCAATTTATTCAATTGTTTTTCTTTTCTTTTCTTTTTGTTTCAATTGAATGGAGGGTAAAATAGTCAAAAATATGGTGAAAATGACATTCGACTCACGAAAAGTGAAAGGTAAGGGCATAAATGTAAAGAAATAAAAGGTATGGACGATATCCACAATACCCTCCAAAGATAGGGACGTTTTGTGACAATTACCCATATATATATTATGATGAATGGTTTCTAGTTCGATGTTAGCATGTTAAGCATGCCACCAACAATTATTCTTGAATTAAAGAGCATACAAAAGTTAAGATATTGCATATTATATTTTTCAGTACGATCTAATATTGGATAAAAATATGTACTTATTAACAAATTGAATATGTCTAATGAAGTAGAGTAATTGTAAGTCCAATTGTGTATCCGTCAATCGTCACAAGCAAATAGTTGTCAAAGCATCATGGTTGACATTATCTATGTGTTGTTGTCGATAATTTCTCCTTAATCTGCAACAAATATTGTTTTCATCATATTGACAATTATACTATCATTAAGATAACTTGCTCGATTTATTTTTACTTAACTAATATTCAATTATACACTTGATATTCGCAAATAAGAAACCAATTTCGCATAAATCTATCCTTTTTGTACGTCGCTAACCATTGAAGTGTTAACTAAGTCACTTTATACGTAATTAAAATCATCCACTTTCTTGTAGGTCTTTAAAAGCATTTTTTTATTTGCAATTTACAATTATTTTGGATTCATCTATTTTTTCAAGTAAAATTACTAGAGTACAATAATTTATTTGTCGATAAAAAAATTTCTTCAAGTGTCTCATCAATGATCAACGGTAAAAACTGGAAAAAAAATCACGAATTTCTGATAAAACCCTATTTTCTCTGAAAAGAGAGGCTAATTGGAAGAAGTTCGTCCGAAAATTAGAGCTAGAAACGCCCTATTTTGTTTTGTTCCGTTCTTCATTAATTTACATTTAGGATTATTTAATTTTCACAAAATGTATAATTCTTATAAAACAATTGAGATTCCTTTTATGGCTATGTACTGTAGTAAAATCGGATTGAAAATAGATCAATGTGAAAATTCGTGTGATAAAAATAAATAAAGTAAATGTGAAAATTCGTGTGATAAAAATAAATATGACTTTTTTAATATAGGAGTGATTTTACGGCGTTCTGCACTGCACGGAAAGGATGGAAGGTAAAATAAGTTTCCATTCTTGGGGGAGAATGAGTTTACCAAATTACCCTTAACAGCAGTAAAAAACAACCGGTATCGTTCGTAATTTCACAAATAATCGTGGCCATTGAAGTAAATACAAGGCCAATATAGAGTTAACAGCGAAATAAAACCAAACAATAGGATACCATTACATCAATACAGAGGAAACAATTAACAGGTGATTTTCCGTATAAACTTCTCTCTCTCTCTCTCTCCCCAACTTGCAGATAATTTCTTCCTCTGTGTATATATTTTAATTTCTTCCATTTTGATCTCTCGATTTTTCTCCTTCTGATCATCTTTCAATTTGGTTGTTTTTATTTTAATATTTCGACTCTTGCATTTTCTCTAAATTTCTTTTTTTTTTCCTTCTGGAATTTCAGAATTATTGTTGGGCTTTATCTAATACATATATATAACCACATGCAATGCATGCATTGTCTTTTAAGGACATAATCTTGGTGGGTTTCTGTTAGATTGTAGTTTTGATGACCATTGATCACTTTTTATTCCATTTCTGAATTAGGGTTTTTTATTTTTTAATTTTCAGGGAAAAAAATTATTTTATTGGAATTTGTTTCTGGTAATTATCAAAGGTTGAAACTTGGGAATACCTGGAAAATTTGAAGATAAAAGGTGAGGTTTTTGTTAGATTGTAATTTTGATGATTAATTGTGTTTTTGTTCCTTTGTTAGTTATTTCTGGTGTTAAAATTATTTATTGGAATTTATTTCTGGGAATTATAAAAGGTTAAAACTTGGGAATTAGTGGAAGTTTTGATTACATAAAGGTGATTTTTTTTTTCCAGGTTAGATGATTACATTTGGTTTCATGAGGATTAGTTGCATGGCTGACCACCATGTAATTTTGGGAAAAAGAATTTCTATCTTTTATTTGGTATATGGGTATGATTTATTGTTACTGGATTATTGGAAAAAGATAATAAATGAAGATGAAATTAGAAATTTTTGCAGCTGTCTTGTTGATGAAAACTCAAGGAATATATGCAGTAATGAACATAAGTATAAATTACAATTTTTTTGACAAATTTCTTACGAACAATATTGGTAGGTTTAATTTTTCATTGAAAAATGTTAATGCTTGTTTTTTTCATCTTTATTTGGTTGGTGTTGTTAACTACTGTAATCTTTTCGTAGAATTCTTTAAGCTGTTCTCATGTTAGGTATGTATGGGAAATTCTTTGGTTCAAAATTTTCAACTTTTGTAGTGCTAAATTTCAGTAAGTACTAAATTTTAGTACATCTGTTCTCATTTGACATGTCCACATCTAATTATTGGAATTTTCAGGTATAGATTCTGATAGAAGTTATTTTGTGGTTCTTGAGAATGTTCTTGCAATTATGAAAGTGAAAGGGCGGCATTTACAGTATGATATCAAAATTTAGAGACAGTTGTCTTTTCTTGTCGAGGTTTGGCTTTTAGTTGGAGATCCACATTCTTTATTGTTGAACAATTGCATGAGTGTATCTATACTTTCATGAGTTGTGTTTAGAACTTCAAAAAGATGTTCAATTGTTACGTTGATGAGGCCTAGAGGGTATGGGTTGTGTTTGGAAGATTCTCGTTTACTTCTATTCTTGAAGTTTTGAGTTGATTAGTTTCTACGTTTGTCTCTAGGATTTAGCTATGCAATTTGAAAATTTAAACTTGTCAGTGTTATTCATTCTTTAATAAACAAGACAAACATAGTGTTATTTTTCCATTAATTGTAACTTTCACAAGTACAAGGAGACCTGACGGGTTAATACAGGCACGGGGCTTTATGAGGAAAATTGATTTCTTTAATTCTCCATCTATGTGCATGTATACACATTCACACACACACAAAAGATGGTCTTTGCATGCCAATCTAGAGGATTAAATACTGTGAGATGTAGATGTCATATATATATTTACATTGATTTAGCCCTTGTTTGATTTTTATTCTTTGAGAATCACTTCTCTCTCATACTCAATTTCAACCACACATTCTCAAAAAATATATATATTTTTCATGTATTGCCATGACTTTTTCCTACTTTTTAATCATACATTCACCCCAAAAAACACAAGAATCACTTCTTAAAAAATCGTTATCAAAAAAAATTCCTAGTGTGGGTTCTTATATGCGATGGGGTATCCTTTGATCGTATAATTTCCTAATGTCACGATACCTATTTGCTATTTCAGAAAAAGTCATAAGTGCTGAGCTTGTTGCTGCTTTCAACTTCTGTGCCAAACAATTGATACTATCCAGGTACAAAAATATTCCGATGAATGCATAGACTGTTAATTTAGTAAATAATATTTGACGAATAAGTACGCTATAGATATTTTAGGAAGATATGTTGCAAATTTGGTTAATTAATTTAAAGAATGTTTGACTAACATAGAGGGGATGTTTAGGTTCACTTTCTAACTCTAGGGCTGAATCATTACTGATCATTAGCTTATCAGTGATTATTAGCTTTTAAAAGAAAAAAGTTAACTTAGTTACTGGGAATTATAACGCCACAGATGCAATCTATCTTAAAAGTGAAATTGCTTTAATGTATGGATCTGTTTGAAGGCAGAGGACCCCCTGAAGAGGAATAAGGATGTTTCTCTAGGCACGTGCTTTTTGTTTACTTTGCGTAGACTTGTTGGGAGTTGTTGCGCACCTTATGGACACCAGTGTTCTTGATGTTTAGTCTGCCAATATCTTTTCCTAGCAAAAAAGTATGATTTTATTGTAGTAACATTAAAGGTTGGTGTAATAGATGTCAAATATGTAAGCAAATCTCTACCCCCTCCTTTGTCTCTTTAAGTTTTTTTTCATCACATCAGATTTTTGGCATTTTGTAGGTATTATCTCCAGAGACCTGTATATTTTGTCTTCAACACTGGATGATAGGTGTTCTCATGTTTTCTATTTTCTTGAAGTCCTATGACCCAGGGATGATTTTCCACATGCCCAAGTTAAGGATAGATGTCATTCATTCAAAAACCAATTTGGACGACCATCTAGAGATTGAGAGGCCCTTTTGTTGAGTTTAAGATAATCCTATTTTCTCACTTGCGAGGGGCAGGGGCCAGAGTTATATGGAGGATAACTTGAGAGTAATAGAGCTTCTCTATTAGATGATAACTAATTATTGTTAAGGCTTATTATTCTCTATAGACTCTGTGAGTTTTCAACTAATAAGACTGTTCCTAGATATGAGAATTTAATGTGATATGGGGATGAATGAAGTTTTCAACATTGATTTGCAGGATTTTGTCTCCACGGGATTACTTTATTCTTCAACACTTCTGCACAGTGGCTTGTCATAAGAAAATATTTTTATTGCACTCCAATTTGATGGATCCTCATGACTATCATATTACTCCATTTTTCTCATTTTAAGGAACTTCTATTTTTCCCTCTGTGGTTAAGTTGAATTCTGTTGCTGTAAAAGACTAAGCCTATGTTTGCCTCCATTTTTTCAAAAACTCATTTTCAACCACACATTTTTCCTTAAAATAATTTTACACGTAAATCCAAAACTTTTCCTTCTACCGCAGATTCTCCAATAAAATCATCATTCCAAAATACATTTCCCCCCAAAATGGTACTCAAACAAGGGGTAATAATAATCCTTACAGGGCTGTTTGTACTTCTAAAAACTAATGTAAGCTTTTAAAAAAAAAAGAATTCTCAAGATGCAAGAAAGAGGGATTTTTTCATGAGACTAAGCCAGGTTTTTGCTAAAGTAGATGTTGAAGTCATCTAAGATCAAGCAATTTATCTTATATAGACTCATTTTCTTTATCTTACGCCATTTCAGCATTGACTATCGCGATGTATTGGAATAATCAAATCATCTCCATTAATTGTGATTATAGGTTGTGTAAATTGGAACGTGAATATAAAAGATTTTTATATTATTTTCTCTTCTACAATTACAATCATAAACCTCCAATATATAGTGTAGGAGAGGGAACTAATAAGGTAACTTTCTAAACACGGAAAGGGAAAATTGCCTATTCTAAATAAGGTTGTACTATCAAATACAATCAATACAAATCAATCCCTTAATCTTGGGATTTCTACACTCCCCCTCAAGTTGGATCGTAAATGTTGACCATATCCAACTTGCAAATGAAATCCTCAAAATCTCGTCGTAGTAATCCTTCGGTGAAGATATCTGCCGTTTGTTCTTTTGTATGCACATAGGTCATGCATATAGTCCCATCTTCAACCTTTTCTTTAATAAAATGTCTGTCTACTTCCACATGTTTGGTTCGATCTTGTTGAACTGGATTAAGGGAGATGTTGATAGCTGCTTTGTTGTCGCAATAGAGTTTGATTGGAAGTTTTACCATTGCCTGTAATTCTTCCAATAGTTTTTTTATCCACAGTCCTTCGCATATTCCTTGTGCGACAGCTCTAAACTCTGCTTCAGCACTACTTCTGGCTACCACATTTTGCTTCTTACTTCTCCAAGTTACCAAATTTCCCCATACAAAGGTACAGTAGCCCGTGGTTGATCTTCTATCTTCTATTGAACCAGCCCAATCCGCATCAGTAAAGACTACTACTCCTTTTTTTTCATTTTTCTTGAAGAAGAGTCCCTTTCCGAGAGTACCTTTGAGATACCTGAGAATTTTGTATACTACTTCTAAATGGACTTCCTTTGGAGAGTGCATATGTTGGCTAACCATACTAATTGCGAATGCAATATCGGGTCTAGTATGTGAGAGATAGATTAGTTTGCCAACTAGTCGCTGATATCGATCCTTTTCAACTGGTTCTCCCATGTTTTCTACTTTTCTTCCTGCTTCTATTGGTGTGTCACTTGGTTTGCAGCCAAGCATGCCAGTTTCCGTTAGAAGGTCAAGAATGTACTTTCNAGTCCCTTTCCGAGAGTACCTTTGAGATACCTGAGAATTTTGTATACTACTTCTAAATGGACTTCCTTTGGAGAGTGCATATGTTGGCTAACCATACTAATTGCGAATGCAATATCGGGTCTAGTATGTGAGAGATAGATTAGTTTGCCAACTAGTCGCTGATATCGATCCTTTTCAACTGGTTCTCCCATGTTTTCTACTTTTCTTCCTGCTTCTATTGGTGTGTCACTTGGTTTGCAGCCAAGCATGCCAGTTTCCGTTAGAAGGTCAAGAATGTACTTTCGTTGTGAAACACTGATACCTTTCTTTGATCTGGCCACCTCCATTCCCAAGAAGTATCGCATCTATCCCAAGTCTTTTACTTCGAACTCCGTGGCTAGGCTTTTCTTAAGTCTTTCTATTTCTACTACATTGTCTCCAGTCAGTATAATGTCATCAACATATACAATTAGAATTGTTTTCTTCCCTGTGTGGTAGAACATTGTATGGTCTGACTGTCCTTGTTGATATCCTTGACTCCTCAATACTTTTGCAAACCTGTCGAACCATGCTCTTGGTGATTGCTTGAGACCGTACAAACATTTTTTTAGTTTACACACATTATCTTCTTCTTCGCCTTTATGGAAGCCCGGAGGTATTGTCAAGAAAACCTCTTCTTCTAATTCCCTATTTAAGAAAGCATTCTTAACGTCAAGCTGTTGGAGAGACCAATCCAAATTTGCTGCTAAGGACAAGATAACTCAGATTGTATTCAATTTTGCTACATGAGCGAATGTTTCTGTGTAGTCAATGCCGTAGGTTTGTGTATATCCTTTTGCGACAAGACGAGTTTTGTACCGTTCTATTGTCCCATCTGATTTGTACTTCACGTTAAAGATCCATTTGCACCCAACGGGTTTTTTCTTCCTTGGTAACTTTACCACATCCCAAGTTTTGTTTTTTTTCTAGTGCTTGCATTTCTTCCAAAACTGCTTTTTTCCATTCGGGAATAACCATGGCCTCCTGAATATTCTTTGGAATTTCTATATTATCAAGGTTATAAGAGAAATTGCGAAATCCTGCAGACAGAGCGTTATATGAAACAAATTTTGAGATAGGGTGGAGGGTACATGACTGAGGTTGTTTTTTGAGAGCAATAGGTAGATCACTTTCTGAGGACTCATGAAGATCTGGTGCTATCATCGGTTCTAACTCTTTTGGTGCTTCAGGCATGAGATTCTCTTTATACATTGACTTTGTCTTTCTTGAGTAAACTAATATCTCCTTGTTAACTTGTTTTCCTGCATCTCCCCCTGAGTTTAAGTTTACTTTTGTAGATGGCATGCTAGGACAAGGAAGAGTGATTGATTCAGTGTTTATGATAGGTTCAGTAGGGGAGAGATTAACGTCAAAGAATCGATCTATATTTGAGAACCGATCTTCACTCGGATTCTCCCGCTGAAGAGAGTACTTTTTATAGTAAGGAGTTTTTTCGAAGAATGTGACATCAATACTAACAAATATTTTTCTCGTGGATGGATCATAGCATTTGTAGCCCTTTTGGGTAGAAGAATATCCAATGAGAACACATTTAAGTGCCCGAGGATCGAGTTTACTTCGATGATGAGGATGAATGTGGATGAAAGCAGTACAACCGAATATTCGAAGAGGTAAGCTCGAATCAAGACAGGAATTGGGAAAGAATTTTGAAAATATTTGAAGAGGTGAGTTGAATGAGAGAGGACGACTGGGCATTCTATTGATGAGATATGCAGATGTTAAAATGGCATCTCCCCAAAAAAATTTAGGCATATTTGTGGTGAACGTCAAGGCACGAGCCACCTCAAGGAGGTGTTTATTTTTTCGTTCAACAATTCCATTTTGTTGGGGAATATCGACACAAGAACTTTGATGAATTATCCCTTGTTTTTTGAGATATTCTTTCAAAGGAGTATTGAAATATTCTGTGCCATTGTCAGTACGCAATATTTGAATTTGTGTCTGGAATTGTGTTTGAATCATCAAATGGAAATTTATAAATACAGTTCGGACATCGGACTTTTCTTTTAGGAGACAAACCCAACAAATTCTAGTATGGCCATCTATAAATGTTACGAACCATTTTTTGTGCGTTCGACTCGGGATTCGTGAAGGGCCCCATAAATCACTGTGAATTAAGGTGAATGGTTTCGACGGTTTGTATGTAGAATTTGGGAAGGAGGTACGGTGTTTTGCTAGTTCACAATTTTCACATTGGATATCAAATGTCCTTTTATTCGAGAACATGGAAGGAAATACATGACGTAAATACTGAAAACTGGGATGACCCATTCTAAAATGCCACAACAAAAGTTCACTATCTCTAGCAACAAAAACTGAATCACAAGTTGCAACTAGATTACGCTTACTCACATTAGCCTCCTCAAAGTAGTAGAGTCCCTCACGTTCCTTAGCACTGCCAATCGTCTTCCCCGATGATAGGTCTTGAAAAATACAAGAAGACGGAAAAATTTAGCTGAGCAATTGGAGTTTTTCGTTAATGGGCTAATTGACAGTAAGTTACAAGACAGATTTGGAACTTGAAGAACGGGCTCCAGGGTGAGAGTGAGCCAGCTGCGATTTTGACTTTGATATTGCCAGCACAAGGGGAATATGTGGAAAAAAGGTGGTAGGAGTCCGTCATATGATCAGACGCACCTGAGTCAATAATCCAAGGAGCTTTGGATTGAGTAATTGTATGTAATGCTCTCAAAAATATACCTTTGTAGGCTAGTGAACTTGACGGACCCGAGGATTGGAAGTTTGAAAACATTTTATATAATTGCTCTAATTGTTCAGGATTGAATGTACGGCTCTGAGTAGAATTTATTTTTTCTTCGATGGGATCAACAACTGCTTGGTAACCCCCGATTTCTGTTATTTTGTCTTGGCTTCCACTCAGCTGGTTTTGCCTGTAGATCCCAACATGTATCTTCTTTATGCCCAGGTTTACGACAATGATCACACCAAGGACGTCCCCTCTTCTGTTTGGGCCAAACCCGTTAGTGGGTGTTCTTTTAGAAATTAGGTCCATTTCTATATACCCATTCCCTTTAGCTCCATTTAATGCTGGCCCTATTGGAAATTGAGTTAGCCCATGACTTTTATGTAATTGGGCCGACCCACCAAGCCCAATTTCCTTTGATAATAACGGAGACCCATCATCTTCTTCAAGCCCAGAATTCCTCCCTTCTCGCAGCATCACTCCTCGTCGGTTTTCTTCTCTGCGAACTTCGGCGAAGGCCTCGCGAAGTGATGGTAGGGGTCGCCGGCCAAGAACCCTACCTCTAACATTATCCAACTCCCTATTAAGCCCGGCCAGAAACTCGTATACCCATTCGTTTTCTACCTTCTTCCTGTACTGTACACCATCTGCCGGATAGTCCCATTCTTCATCAACATTCTGATCGAGTTCCTGCCAGAGTGAAGACATCTCCAGGTAGTACTTTGTTACATCTCTCTCCCTTTGCTTTGTCTGCCAGAGTTTAGTTTTAATTTCAAAGATTTGGGAGGAATTTTCAGCGTCTGAGTACATGTCTCGAACGGCATCCCACATATCCTTTGCCGTCGGTAAAAACAGATATGTCTTGCCAATCGGAGGTTTCATGGAATTAACTAGCCACGCAGTCACCATTGAATTTTCCGAGCTCCATTTTTGTAGAAGTTCGGAGTTGGTTGAGGCGGGCTTTTTCTTCTCTCCGGTAAGATACCCTAGTTTCCCCTTTCTGTCGACGATGAGTTTTATTGACTGAGCCCATTCTTGATAATTTTTTTCATTCAACTTGTCGACTGTGAGTTGGAATGAGGTATTATCGAGTCCACCTGAACCCATGATGGAAAGGGATTCAACCTCACTGTTGGGAGAATCTGAGGTTGTTGACTCCTTGCTGTTGGTGGTGTTTTCCTCCATTGATTGTATGGCTAGGTCACGACAGACTCTAGCTCTGATACCATGTAAATTGGAACGTGAATATAAAATATTTTTATATTTTTTTCTCTTATACAATTACAATCATAAACCTCCAATATATAGTGTAGGAGAAGGAACTAATAAGGTAACTTTCTAAACACGGAAAGGGAAAATTGCCTATTCTAAATAAGGTTGTACAATCAAATACAATCAATACAAATCAATCCCTTAATCTTGGGATTTCTACAGGTTGCAATCAAATTATCTATATGAAGTCCTTAGCTCATTGTCTCTGCCAAGCTGAGTTTATTTGAAGTTAGTCTGTTGTTCTATGTTAAAATGATTAATCTGATTTATTTCTAATTATATATCTTTGCATATGATCCAGGCATCATCTGCAGACTGTCTTTCAACTACATGGGGCACCAGAACACACAATATCCTGGTCATATGATTGATTTGGAAACAGATCAGCAAGGCCACAGCCATCTACATCCTGAGGCTGGCCTCTTTTATGGGAGTGTTGCAAACTTTCCTCAACCTAGTGGGCATATGGTGGTTCCTCCTCCAGGAAATGCTTGTAATTTTAATTTCCACCATATGCCAGAACATCGTGATGGCGCGTTGTTCTATGGAATGATGCAGTATAATGGTGTTCAACATCCATCTTCCAATCTTGATTTGGCTGTTGGTGCATCATCTGGTCATTATAATCCGTATATGATACCTCCATCTAGTATTAGAGATTTCCCTATGCCCATAAATTATGGGGCACACGATCATTTGTCACTCTCGGGCACTCGGGGAATAGTTGGTATTCCTACAGACAGTTTTGGGAGGAACATTCCCTACATGGATGATGTCAGAGGTTCATTCAAGAGAAAGAATGCTGAGGGGCTTCCTGTAAATTACCAGTGTCATAATGCTTCAGAAGGATCTAGTTCTTCTGTTGCCCCTACAACTGCGAGGCCAGTTGAGTCTGATGTTACTATAACAGATGCTGCTAATTTTCTGCCACCTGAGTATGCAACTAATGACCCTACATCAATGATTGAAAGTGGGTCTCACAGAAGTGTGAGGAACAGACCTGGTATGATTGGATCTGAATCTATAGTGGCACAAAACATGGGTCATTTGTTTCCGGGAAATTATGTCACTCAACCTGTACATTTGCCTGGTAATCCTTGGACGGACGTGCATCTCAGTGCTAACAGTGGTGATATGGAGACTTACGCGTGGAATCAGGCTCCCAGTTTACCTTATATGCATGGTAACTGCTTATGTGATTCATAACCTGTCGTCGGTTTTTGTTTTAGATGATTTTGATGATATTTAATCTATTCTCACAAACTCCTTTCTGTTGTTTGTCTTTCAAGCAAATGTTAATGGAGGTTGTCTTGAAGCTGGGAATAGGGCAGTTCAAGGTTATCAAGTGACAACCAGCAGCGGAAGTTCCAATAGTTTTCTTCCACCTCCCATTCCTCAAGGCCATCCTAACCTTCATCATCATCCACAGCCACATATGCAAGGGGTGAGAGGATATAATATCAACTTGCCTTCACAAGTAGGGACATCATCTCGCAGAACCTCTACCATTAGCTCTTCAAATAGTGGCATCAATCCTTTCCAGGATGCTGGAGAGGCAGGCCCTACATTTCTAGCACCTGTTTCATCAACGGGCTTTCGGTTGTACCAACCTCATCGAAGGGAAGTCGTGCTCGATTTGAATACAAGGCATCGGAACCTTCCTCACTTGAGATTTCTGCCAGAAGATGTAAAATTCTTTTCGTTGTTTCTCTTATTTCATCTATATGATTGTTGTTTCTGTCACAATTGATTACATTGTCTGATAACTAGGAGCTGTAGAGTTAAATGTCTGTTGATGGAATACAAAGTAATAGCATTTATTCAGTATATTTGCTATGAGTTTTCATTGTAGGAAGTTGCCATGCTAGAGATTCCTGGCTATCATGAAGCCGGAGATTCTGTCGATCATCACAGGGATATGCGTTTGGATATAGATCACATGTCTTATGAGGTAACGAAAAATTCATTTTCCCTTACTGTGAATGATTGAGATATCGGAGCAGTTAATGAATGGTTGTTTCATAAGTGCGACCTCGTGGCTTTCTAATATGACCTTGACACAAAATTATTAAATTTTGCCACCGTGCTACAGGAGCTTCTTGCATTAGGGGAACAAATTGGTAGTGTTGTCACTGGATTATCTGAAGAAGCTATTCGACGTAATTTGAAAGTAGGAACTTTTGGCTCATCAGCAACTTGTTCCAATCTTGAAGCAACGTGTGTGGAACAGGAAATCAAGTTCTGTGTAATATGCCAGGTATTAATGTTATCTATGACACATCTAGTTATGAAGATGTTTGTGATTTGTTAGCTGTCATAGGTATACTCTTAACATTTCACTTGTTAGTTTCCAAGCAAAATTTTGAGCATTGAAGTAAATAATGGTGCTGGAGATTGTATGAAATTATGTCGTGCACTTCGGTGAAGCTTTGGTTTGCTTGGCTTTTTTGTAGACTGATTATGAGGAGCAAGAAAAAATTGGAATCCTTGACTGTGGCCACGAATATCACAGAGATTGCATAAAGAAGTGGCTGCTCATGAAGAACAGTTGTCCCATCTGCAAATCCACAGCATTGACCCATGTGAGGGAGGATTTATAAATAGTGGAGCAATGGAATTTGGAACACTTTGAATAAAATTACTTGTTCCTCCTCATACTAAATATTTATAAGCACGGGAGGAACTTGTTTAATGTATTATATTAATGTATATACTTGCAGAAATATGAGTAAACAGTTAACAAGTCCGAAAACGTTCATTCGTGGCCTTGTGTCTGTTTCTCAAAATGTACAGACTTAGTTCATTTGTTTGTTCGATTATGCATGAAGGTTGTATTCGTTCTAGGTACATGTGCCCTTCTATTGTAGGATTTTTACGGACCGAGTTCATTTTGTTTGTTCGATTATGCTTATAGGTACATGCGACCTACTATTGCAGGATTATATGCATTTGAATGGTGAAATTTGTTAATTGGAAGTTTATTTTTTGTCTATTATATTATGCTTTTTAGCATTAAATGACATAATTTGAGTGGCTTTGAATATAAAAATATCCGTTGGTCCAAAATGAAAAATGGATTATAGTTGGGGGACTTTTAGTAAAGATCCCATAACTCTTGCTTTAGATGAAATCATCTGCGGGTGGATATAATCCGTAGATAAATGCTTATAGGAATTTGGTTCATGTTAGTTAATGTCTTTGTTCCTTTCAACTTCTTGAGCTAATACTTATTCTGGTAATTTAGGTACAATTTCAAAAATCTTCTGGCATGTTCCATTCACTATCAGTATGTTAAGAATGAATGTTAAGTTTATGCTTTAATTTTCATTAAGGGAGAATTGTAATTAAGGCACCAAACCTTTTATTTAGTAGTGAACTTGATCCAAACTTTTCATTTGTACCATCGTAGATACCAAACATTTAAAAA
>CAIGRK010051604.1:0-11494 GCA_903798315.1 Fraxinus greggii | reverse complement strand
GTACTGAAGTGTTTGGGGGAACTCGTGATGTTACTTGATATGATTTAGTAGTGCAATTTGCTGCTAAATTAGCGAGTGTCTATTAATTCAAGGTAATTAATTTTCCCTCTACATACACATACACTACCAAGGTAGACATTATGGTTTCTCAGTCTTGATTTCTAAATATCGTAAACAAGTGAGTGCATGGTGCAAAGTACTAAAGTAAATACTAAGTAAAATATAGAAACTAAGTTAAAAGTAAAAATTAGATAAAGTAATAGAGAAAGAAACTTATAAAAATCATCATTAATCATACAAGGGTTGGTTTGCATACATAGAATAAAACTATCGTTGTTAAACATGATTTTCATATAAACCGATCGATAATGGTGGCTGCCATTGATTTTAATTGCATGCTTGTTACCTTGTATGTACATTTGGAGTTAAGAAAACGCCTACCAATTTGAAGAAAGAGCTCACAAGGATGAGGATGAGCACATGTCAATGATGAAGCCAAGTTCACGAGGATGACTCCATTTCAAGAAGATGAGGCCTAGCCGCCTAGCACGAGGATAAGACCATTTCAAGAAAATGAGGCTGAGCTCGAGGATGAGAAGGAAGCCCGAGCCATGATGATGAGGTGACTCGTTGTAGCAAAGGTCGTTCTAAGGCGAACGAATTAATGCTAAGAAAAAATTGAGACGCATAGTAGGAATCAACAATTTTAACCACTTAATGCTCGACTAGGGGTGCCTAAGCGCGCATTATTAATTTTTTCAGTTTTTCCCTTTTTGGAAAGGTCGTTTATTTGACTTTAGTTTATTTCTTTCCTTTATAGAATAGCTTTTTATTTGACTTAGTTTCTAGTTTTTAAATGACTTTGTCTGTATAAAAATAAAAAATGACTTTATACGAGAAATAGTTACATAAAATTTAAATTACACTGCTATCTAAGTTGTGTAATTATGATTGGGAGAAACATGCCTCTTATATTTACTCTCAAACCATACCTCGGAAGTATGAAAAAAAGACAGCAAACTCTCACATAATTAAAGTTCCAAGTCAGACCTAGGGATGGGTCCCTACGACTAAGCTCCACTAATCGAGTTTTAATGTAATCTTCTGCTCTTGAAGAAGCTAACAAGTTCTATCAACTTGCTATAAAGAAGCCATTTTTAATGTAATGCTTTCAATATGATAGACATTCCATGAGGTACCAATTAGCGAAATTAGTAAAAGATGAACTCTACAAAGAAGCCATTGCACTTTACACAAAGCTCCATTCTGCAGCGTTACCTCCCTCCAAATTCACCTTCCCTTACCTCCTCAAAGCATGTGCCAAGCTCAATTCCCTTTCCCATGGTCAAATGCTCCATGCCCACCTCATCAAAACTGGGCATCAAACAAACATTCACACGGCCACAGACCTCACTAACATGTATACGAAATTTCACTTATTAAATGAGGCCATCAAACTGTTCGATGAAATGCCTGACCCAAATATAGGTTCCGTCAATGTTGTTATTTCTGGGTTTTTGCATAATGGGGAACGCAAAGAAGCTTTCAAACTCTTTAAACTACTCAGTGTTGGGAATGGTAAGCGTGATTCGGTTACTATAGCTACTGTGATGTCTGCGTGCAGTGATGTGGTGAATGGTGGGCAAGTGCATTGTTTGGCAGTCAAGATTGGTGTTGAAATGGATGTTTATGCTGCCACGTCGCTTATGATGATGTATTTTAGTTGTGGACGTTTGGCTTCTGCAATAAGGTTGTTTGGATTGGTTGGGGATAAAAATTTGGTGTGTTATAATGCTTATTTATCAGGGCTACTGCAAAATGGGGTTTTTGGAATGGTCTTAGACGCGTTTAACGAACTGAGAGAATGTTTAGATGAGAAAGCCAATTCAGTGACCCTAATTTCAGTTCTTTCTGCTTGTGCAAATGGTAGGCATATCAAATTTGGTAAGCAGCTTCATGCCTTCATAGTTAAAGTTGACATGGATTTTGATTCTAAGGTTGGAACTGCACTTGTGGATATGTACTCAAAATGTGGTTCTTGGAGTTGTGCATATGAATTCTTCAAAGAAATGAGTTGTAAAAGGACCCTGGTGACTTGGAATTCAATGATAGCAGGAATGATGTTGAACGAACAGATAGAAATTGCCATTGAACTTTTTGTCCAGATGGATTCTGAAGGACTCAAACCAGACTCGGCTACATGGAATTCAATGATAAGTGGTTTTTCACAGTCAGGAAAGGCTGATGAAGCCATCACGTTCTTCAGGAAGTTGGTATCTTGTGGCGTAACACCGCGTATGAAATGCATCACTAGCCTATTACCGGCTTGCTCAGCTCTTACTGCCTTGACTTATGGCAAGGAGATTCATGCGTATGTTGTGAGGACTGATACCTACAGCGATGATTTTGTTTCTACTGCACTCATTGACATGTACATGAAATGTGGGCATCCTTCGAAGGCACACTGTGTTTTCAACCAGTTCGGCATAAAGCCTTATGATCCAGCATTCTGGAATGCTATGATTTCTGGGTATGGAAGGAACGGGGAGAGCGAAGCTGCTTTTGAAATATTCAATCAGATGATCAAGAACAAAGTTGAGCCGAACTTAGTTACTTTCAATTGCCTTTTGTCTATGTGTAGTCATACTGGTCAAATTGAAAGAGGATGGCAGATATTCAGATTGATGAGTGAAGACTATGGTCTAAATCCAACTGCCGAACAAATTAATATCATGATTGATCTCCTTGGTCGATCAGGCAGTCTGAATGAAGCTTGTGAATTATTACAAGGGATATCCGAAATGCCTGCTTCTGTCATCACTTCTTTGCTTGGCGCCTGTAAGTATCATTCAGATTCCAAGCTGGGAGAAGAAATGGCCAAGAGACTTTCAGAGTTGGAGCCTGAAAATGCAATTCCATTTATTATTTTGTCCAACATATATGCTGGACAAGAAAAGTGGAAGGATGTGGAGAAGATTAGAACAATAATGGAGAACAAGGGACTTAAAAAATTCCCCGGCTTTAGTTTAACAGGAGTGGCATGAAAAGATAGAAGACAGTTCTACACGACGGTTTCTATGAAATTGTCATTTTCTGAGATTTCATTGTATTGCAGGGATGAAATTTTACTGCAGAAATTGTGAACAATTTATTGCCCAGAAGTTCACGATAAGTTAATAAATAGATAAACGATACAGATGTCAGTTGTGTGAGAGAAAAGGGCATAACAGAAGAACCTGTCCTAGATCAAACTCAAATGACCAGAAGAGCGCGGTGCCAAGAAACCATCATTTCAAAATTTGTGGTCAATCCGGACACAATAGGAGGACATGTCCACAAGAAAATGACAACTCGGGAAAATCATTGCTCATCGAGTGACCGTGCCCTATCTTTAATATTTCGTCGTGCTTGTTCATGTCATAAGCAATTGTATTTTTAAGACAATTGTATTTTTAAGACTTTCTTTGACTTGTGACATGTTTGGTAGGGAAGAATGAATAGCACACCGAATAGCATTAAAGAAGAAAGGAAGCCGAAATTTTGTTTTTTATAGTGTAAACTACTATCTAATACTGTATACTAAACTTGCCCTTGATATATTTAGCAATTGATTTGTTGTTCTTTCATTATAGTTTTAATTTCTAAAATTATACGAACTATTTAGTTGAAGTTGTAAATAAAGAAGTTATTTATTTTGAAAGTAATTTTATTTAACTATTAACTAAGTAATTTTTTACTTGTAGATAAGGGGAAAAAGGACAGTGTATCTAGATTTGCCTATAAATAAAAAGTTTGCTAGTTTACTTAGCCCATGTTTGTTATCCTTTAAAAATTTAAATTGTTTGTTACGGTATCATTTTTCACCACACATTCACACAATAAAATATATTACACACAAATCAATAAAGTTTTCTTACTTTTTAACCATACATTCTGTATCAATCAACTATTTTATAATAGATTACAAGAAATTAGTGGCTCTCAAACTGGGCCTTATTTTCAATTAAAATCAAGTATAGAAGCGAATCATATATAATAGATAACACGGGCAGTGCAAGATTATCTTTTTTCCAATTGTCTTCATTTTTTTTGAATATCCTTTTATTTGTTCTCGTATCACATTACTTTTATTCTTCTACAATGCAATAACATTCTCTCTACTGCAGCTTATATAGATACAACAATAACATTCAAATAAAAATGAAAAAAAAAAAAAGAAAAATAATAAGAAAATTTACTATGTGGTCACTTAAAAAGATTTTTTATTACAACAAAAATGAAAATGATACAAAATCAAAACAATTTCATGAATCAAAACATTTAAAAATTTTCATAAAATTCCTTCCATTATTTTTCTTGACATGCTGCCTCTTTTAAAGAAGGAAATGAAGAGACAAAAAGATAAAATAAAAAGTAACAAAACTAAATTTATTTATTTTTTTGCTCTTCACAATTTTATTCTTTTTCACCCTCCACCATGAATCCCCTCTGATCTAATTTTCCAGATTCCTTGAAGATCATTAAAAAAATAAATAAATAAATTAGCAGGGTCTGCCTACACGGCACTTGAGTGCACCAGCATATCGTGTGAGTCTGCCAGCGTATGAACCAGGCTTGAATTTGATCAAATTACTCTTTGTTAATGGACTGTTTTCGTGTTTGAGGGGTGTTCCTGATTCAACAAAAAAGGCTCCATTCATGAACTTGTCACCCTCTGATCTCCATCTCCAGTTCATCCACTCGCTCTTGTCAGCATAATCCCTCTTTGTCACCTAAACAAACGACAATAATCGTTAAAAAATCTATGCGCGTTCGTGTACCTGATACATGTTAAGATGTTCGAGCTAGTACTTACTTCCTTGATGAATGGACCATTGGAGGCCTTGAACCTGTTGCCCTGGCTGATAATAGTAGGGTGCGCACTGCCACCAATGGCATAGAGTTGCCAGTGGGAGTAGTCGTTGTTGACGACATGGAAGAAACCCCATCGGCATCTTGGCATTCTTTGAATCAAACCTTTTCCGAACCGGTTGAATGCAACTGTGGCTTGCATGATTTTATCTTCGCCATATCCATCGTTTGCTCCCAATAGCATCACCTGCAATAGGCCATCAAACATTTACTAATCATGAAAAAGACCTACTTATCTACGTGTTCATTTTCTATAGTGCCATGCACAAGAACCGTTAAACTTTTAGATGAGGTAATTCAATTTGTAACTCTCAAAGCAGTCAGTTCCTAATAACGATATAAACATACATCGTTGTGATGATTGAATTTGCAGTTGGAGATGGTAATAGCAGTTGAAGCCATGATGACATCAATGAGGCCATCGGTACATCTTGACAATGAACAATGGTCAATCCAAATATGGTTAGAACCATACACAGAGATTGCATCTCCATCACTTGTTGTCCTTAAACCAATATGTTCAAGGGAATCCCTAATCATCCCACCAGAGGCTGGAACAATGTGGTGAATTTTAATACCATGGATAATAACATTAGTCACAAATTGTAGGGTAATGCCTGCACCATAGGCAATGTGGACATCTACTCCTCTACCATCAATAGTCTTGTCACTATTGACAATAAGTTCTTGTCTGAGTTTAATAACCATATGTTTATCGAATATGATCCACAATGGCTCGTCTTGGATCACTGCGTGTCGAAGGGTACCAGGTTTTGGGGCGGCGACATTATCGTCAGACGGATCTGTTACAATGTAGTACCTCCCGTCTTTACCACCGTGAGTCTGGTGGCCGAAGCCGCGTGCACAATCGGCTAGCTTCTTCCTGTTTTTAGCCCAGTTAGGGTCACATCTCCAGCATCTGTCAATAGGGTTTGTGGCCATGCACCCACCCTCTTTAAGATGCCTTCTTGTCACATTTCCACTTGTCAATACCCTACATCAGACAAGTAAACAAATGTGAAACAAAATCTTGTAAACAAAAAATATAATTTGAACAACAACATTGACAACAAACTAAGCCGAATTCCCATAAGACACGGGATCATCTCCTTCGGAGAGAACAAGATTTTGGATACTGACTCAAGGCTTAAGATCGACCCATTGCTCGAAAATCTAAAGTAACTAGCTCCTTAACAATTACAGCACGCCAAACGACAAAACTTAATGACTTACTCCCCAACTTGTTCGTTAAATTGATCTGTGACTGCTACAGGATTAGGATCATATGCCTTGAAAGAACTCTCCAAGGCAAACACAGCCCTTTTCTTCAAGTAGTCATCAAATTCAGCAATACCTGCATAGGAGTTTTGTATTATTGCAACAAAGGTAAGGAAACACAGAAGGAGAGGTGCCAAGTTTCCACAGCTGAACGCCATTTGGAGCTTTTTATTCTTGATGCTCGTCTTTTATTTTTTTTTCCTTTTGCACCAAGAGGCGAATCACTGGAGTTTTTAACCAGTGATCCGCTTAATCTGTCTCCTTCTTGAGAGAAAGAAATAAGGTTGTTTATATAGCATCTGGATAGCCAAAGAATAGCCAAAAGTTTCGTGAATTCAACAAGGAATGAAATAGGTATATATCAAGAAAATGTAAGGCAGAAAGTTGAGGCAGGTAAAATGGAAAGCCAGTTAAAATCTAAGGTAAGAAGTTAAAATGGAAGTTTTGTAGGTGGTCTCAGCTACAATATAGGACAATACATAAATAAATAAAGAAAACAAGAAATCATCAACGAAATTTAAATGAATATATGTCATGTTTGGGTCTAATTTTTTAAAATTCATTTTTTTTTTCCTAACTTATTTTTAATCATACATTTTATACGACCCACCACTTTTATAAACTTTTTAATCGCATATTTCACCGACTTTCATTAAAATATACAAAAATTTGATTTTTAGCTAAACAAAACAGGGACCATGTGTAATCACAAATTTTCACATAAAATAAATAATTATAAAAAAAAAATTTATTTAGCAGACGCGTGAGGTTTGTGTTTAGGACAATTTGTATGACTTCTCTTTGACTAATGTTTCAGATGAGATGATTATCGTGGTTGGTACAACACAAATGTACTCCTGTAGAACACAAGTCCCATTCAACAGGATCTATCTAATAAGACAATAGGTATGCATTGATTATTTCCCTAATTGTTAAAAAAACATGAAGTTTTCATGGAAATCTCAATTTCAAGTGTTTTGAGTTAAAAACTTTAATTTTTGAGGCTAAAATTTGATTACACAACTTCAATTTGATTGAAAAATTCGAGAATTCTTGCAATAATATTGTATCTTACAACTAAATATGTGAGATTACATTCAAATACATTATAAACTCGGAATTTCAAGTAGAAAATTCGATAGCAGATACTCCTACGCATCTTAGAGAGAGACATACACATTGACATTTTTGACCAGAACTATCTCTTTACTACGAAAATTGAAGTTCGAGTACTCATTCGCGGAAAAAAATTGAGGTGGCGACTCAAATATCAATCATGCTAACTGATAAAATTATAACAAACTGACGTTCCTTCAATAATATTATATAAAGTGTTCCATGAATTATACATAGTTCATAAGAAAATTCAATTGCCAATTGTTTCTTAAAGGCACTGTAATTTAATTACAATTAATGTATAAGAGGGCTATGAAATGAAACCCTCAGTATCTTCTAACATATACTAATTTATTCTCCTGCATCAAACATCAACTTCTCGTTTCATCATCATTTCTCTGTCGAAATCATGCTGCAGACCACTTATTAAAAGATGAATGCTTGATCAAATAGAAAAAGCATCCTTGAATAAAAACAGCATCCTACCGTGTGTGTAGAATCGTACGAGTTTGCAGGATTACGAGATTGCTGAAGAAATCCTGCGATCGGATGAAAAGAATGCATTTTTTATTTCTTTCATGATGTTTCCCAGATCTTGTACTCTCTTCCCTCAGCTGCTAACGTCCAGTTCCGGGAGCCATTTGAGGGCTCGTAATGACCTGGTCCAATTTTCATTGCCAGCTTTTCATCGATCATTGCTGCATAAACATCTCTCTCTGCCTTCACTATTTGAACCTAAGATAAAGAAACATCGAAGAAAAAATAGGCAGTTGTCAGCACTTCGTAGGGCTACGTGGAAATTAGAAAAGTAATTCATAGTGATAAATTTATATTTCTCATGAGATACTATTTATGGTTATTTCATTGGAACTTTATCATCTGGTTGGTTAATAATTCTAATTGATTATGGTTGACCAACTTTGGCTCAAGACAAATCATTAGAAAATCTAGCATATGATAAAGTAAAGCACAACCACCTAGTCCAACGAAAGGCCAAATATACAATGACGAAAACAACCACAACTTACTGTGCTCCGACAGTTGATTTTGTTCCGGGTTCTGATGGAGAGAAGTGTTGATATTTCAGATTGATACTCAGAAAAAATGTGATCGTAGAAAACTGATGGTGTTCCTGGGTGAGTTAAGATGTAGGCATAACCTTGTATTTCTTTTCCACCTGGAAATCTCCAATGACCCTTCAAGATAGAAGAAAAAATTTAAGAGAACATAGCTTAAAATTAATCGGTTCCCATTAATAAACCAGCTGAGAAAATTCAAAGATGTAAATCTGTATGGAAGAAATCAAATATATGAGATGGGGACCCTGTCCTAAATACATTGTCATTTGAAGTTCAGAATAGGAGACATATCCAGAAATAGGATATCGTGTTGAACAAATCAAAATTAAGTGTTTTTTAGCTCTGGCAACAGGAAAGACTGTTTATTAAACTTAGAACACATTTTACACAAAACGACCAGATGATAACAGTTTAGCCTATTGTAAGAATGAAATAAACAAGCTAATCCCACAATAGATGCCTGCAATATCGAGATTTGGAAAAGATTAATTCATCAAGTTTTACAAGACCCTTTAGCCATGGAATTGGGTAAGGGGAAAAAAAAAAAAAATCAGCAAGATTTATTTGAAAACCTGACCTAGAGAAATACTATAGAGAATGGCAATTCTACAAAACAGCACAGTTAAGCAATATCTGTATAGCATCGGATACAAAAGGATTCAACTTCAGTGTGCAGCAATCTAATAATTCAATATATTTATGAGCTACAATGCAGTCTCTTTTCTTTGGCTCAACAGCCAAAAAGCATGGAGTTTTTTTCTTAAGAATCCCTTTGTGCAGAATAATTGAATGTTATTGAATTACATGATTAATGAGGAAATTAATGTTTTACCGACTCGCAACAGTTAAGTGCAAAGAAAGTGATATAAAAGGTAAATAAGAGGTCCAACCTGAGTAGAACCAGTATCATGATTCTCAATAAAAGTAACAGCACGAGATGGCCACCATCCCACTACTCCAGGAGGTTTTCCTTTCCCATCCGATAATCGCCAATATTCACAGCGTCCAAGTGCCTGAGCGATACAGAAAAATAAATGCTTATATAGAGTCTTCTGTTTATCTTAATCTCATGTCCAAAGATAATAAAGTAGGTCAATTGGCAAAAACATAATCAAAATAAGAAATAATAGAAACAATAAGCTTACAGAATGGAGAATCCCTTTTGTTGTCACATCAAATGCCCCAGCAGTTCCATTAGTAGCATTAATCCAGTCAATGATTCTCTGTCTATGTGCATCTTGATTGTGCTCCATCTCACCATACGTGTAACTAAGGGAATCCCAGTACTCTCCTACGGCAAAGTAAGGCTCGCTCGCTTCCAGGTAGTCCTTCACATAACCACCCCAAAACCCACGCACAAAATCAAGCCTCCATCCATCATAGCCAATTTCTTCTCTGTACATCCATAAATACCAGTCAAATGTTAGTACCTTCCATAACCACTTCTTGAAACAAGACATATCACACTGCAGAAAATGAACAGTATATGTCCGAATAAAAGATAAAAAAGAAAAACTTGGTATATTTCCTAGACCCTGATTTATTTACTTCTATGAACAGTCTCAATTATCCCACTTAGTTAAAGTGAGGATACAAACTTTAAGTTGCAAACTTAAGATACTAACATCCTAATTACCCGCAAGGATCTAGCAACCAACAGTATGAAAAAGCATGCACGTATATACAATTCCTATCTTGCCAATATTAGACAGGTGGATTCTAGAAGTACATTGAGAATTAAGATTTCAAACTTCAACTTCTCTAAATTTTCCCATTTGATGTTGATTTTTACTAGCACTACTATAATTTGTCCTAAAAATAATATTATTGCCAGTATAAATCTAGAATTCTACTCTATAACATGACATTGGAAGATGAAAATAGGATTTGATTACCAGTTACTTTTCAATATTGTACATGCTAGCTATTTTTATAACACGAAGTCAGGAAGAGGAATCTAACATATTTAACCAACCTCAGCCAGTGCAACCATTCCTTGATATCCTTTCTCACAAATTCTTGAGAGTGATCAATGTTTGGAGCAGCATGGAAATTATCTCCGCTACTTTTGTTCCCCCTTCCCTAATAGAGAATGATATCACATCACATCAATCAGAGCCAACTCTTTAAAAAGCAACATAGCTAACTCTATGAATTTTTGCCTGAATGGTATACAACAGGGTTCTGGCAAAATATAGTTTTATTCATAAAAAAGGTTCTGCTGAGTCACATTTTTCAAGAAATTCACCAAGTGAGATACAAGTTCATCTCAAATTCTAAAATTTGTCAACATATCTACCATTTGTCAGTCGGACCAAAAAAGGAAGCAACTGATTCGAACAACAAGAAATATTTCTTTTCTGTCCTCCAAGAAGGGCGAAATAAAGATGGGCACAATGGCATATAAGAACATTAAAATAACAGCAACTGAAAAGTGAAAGAGGGTGCATTTTGACATTTGTCAATCTTCACGACAAGTCTAAGAGAAACTATGCGAGTCATATCTGGCGCTTTACCTGTAACATTGCTTCATAACAACCATGTACCCAAAAATGTGAAGCAATATAAAATACCAATAACACACACAAACTTTACTGTGTGCTGACCGTATGTAAATGGACTTTCACCATGACAAGGCTATCTATTGTAAATTTTCTTCGAAATGGAAAAAAGAACACTAAAGGTTAGAAATGCTAGGTTTATATATTGTATTGGCGATTCCATGAACAAAAAAACCAACTTGAACGATTATAAAAGTTTAGGGACTAAATTGTAAAGTTTCATAGTTAGTAGGATAGCCTAGAGTTCGGGGTTTCATGTTTGAAACGAGAAGAATTCACGCCGGTTTTTCTCTTACTGCTCGCAGGAGTGATGCTCGAACGGATGAAATAGAGACATCATCACTCGACCTCCGCCCATATGTCCCACGAGCGACATGCCCTTCGCTCGAGCGAAGTATGCTCCTCGCTCGAGCGACGATTTTCGACCAGACCTAATTTCAATTTTTGAGACTTTTCTTGGCCCATTCAACCTAATTCGTCCAACCTATAAATAGAAGCGCTGCGTTTTCTGCGAAGAAGAAATTCAACACATTCTATTCAAGAGAGAAT